>CM024753.1:191604005-191903473 GCA_014218235.1 Colocasia esculenta | reverse complement strand
GAGAGGAAAAACAGAACATTGGTGGAAATGGCTCGCACTCTTCTGGTTGAAGGCCAACTCTCCAAAAGATTTTGGGCAGAAGCAGTGAACACTTCGTGCTACATTCTAAACAGAGCCATGGTAAGACCTGTGATAAAGAAAACCCCCTACCAGTTATTGAAAGGTAAGAAACCCAACCTTGGGTACTTCCGAGTTTTTGGCTCAAAGGTATTTATTCACAACAATGATAAATCTGATTTAGATAAATTTGAAGCCAAAAGTGATCAAGGTGTTTTTCTAGGCTACTCAGAACACTCTAGGGCATATAGGGTGTTTAACAATAAAACACGAACTGTGGAAGAAACTCCACATGTCATTTTTGATGAGACTTATGCCAAGTCTAACAGATTGAATGTTAACAGGATTGAAGAAGAGGATGAAGGAACATCGCTTAAGGATCTACAAGTCAAAGCAAAAGACAAATCTGAAGTAGACTCCAAGACCAAAGGTGGATATCTTCACCGGGACTACGATGAAGATGATGAAATAGCATTCAGAAAACAAGATGAAACACTTGAAGAGAATCCACCAGAAAGTGATCCTCCTGAAGAACAACATTCACAAGATCAAATTCCTCAAGGACAAGATACTCCCGGCCCTTCAACAATCACAAATGTGAGGTATTCCAAAGATCACCCACTTGATGATGTGATAGGTAGTTTAAATGATTCTGTTCAAACGAGGTCTCAAGTAAGAAAAATAATTGAACATGATCTTTTTGCCTTTGTCTCTCAAGTGGAACCCAAAAATGTTGAAGAAGCCTTAAAAGACAACTCATGGATTGATGCTATGCATGAGGAACTTGGTCAATTTCAAAGAAATAATGTATGGAGTTTAGTTCCTAAAACCCCTGAAATCTCTATCATAGGAACTAGATGGGTGTTTAGGAATAAACTTAATGAAGAAGGAAAAGTGATAAGAAATAAAGCAAGACTCGTAGCAAAAGGATATAGTCAAGAATTTGGTGTAGACTTTGAAGAGTCCTTTGCTCCTGTAGCCAGGTTAGAAGCAGTCAGAATTTTATTGGCATATGCATGCTCCCATAAGTTTAAACTCTATCAAATGGATGTTAAAACTGCTTTCTTAAATGGCTATATCAAAGAAGAAGTCTATGTCTCTCAACCACCAGGTTTTGAAAATTCTGAAATGCCTAACCATGTGTATAAATTGCACAAAGCTCTTTATGGTTTGAAACAGGCACCTCGAGCTTGGTATGATAGACTAAGCAATTATCTGGTAAGCAAGAGCTACTCAAGAGGTAAAGTAGACCAAACACTCTTCACTAAGAAAGTTCGCAATCACATAATTGTTGTTCAAGTTTATGTGGACGATATCATATTTGGTTCTACTAACCCTTCACTGTGTGAAGAATTTTCTAAACACATGCACAGTGAATTTGAGATGAGTCTAATGGGGGAGCTTCAATTCTTTCTTGGTTTGCAGGTGAAACAACATAAAGACGGATTCTTCATAAATCAAGAAAAGTATGTCAAAGAGCTTCTCAAACGATTTCAATTTGAGCAAGCTAAACCGGCCTCCACCCCAATGAGCACAAGCATCAAATTGGAAAATGATGAGAAAGGTAAACCGGTAGATGCAAAGCACTTCCGAGGTATGATTGGCTCACTCCTTTATCTTACTGCAAGTAGACCGGATATTCAATTTAGTGTTTGCCTTTGTGCTAGATATCAATCTAGTCCAAAGGAAAGCCATTTAATTGCAGTCAAGAGAATTTTCCGATATCTCTCCGGAACATGCAATTTGGGTTTTTGGTACCCAGCAGGCAGTAGCTTTGATTTGATTTCATATTCTGATGCTGACTATGCTGGATGTAAAATCGATAGAAAAAGCACTAGTGGATATTGCCAATTCCTTGGCGGTTGCATGGTTTCGTGGGCATCCAAGAAACAACACTCGGTTGCACTCTCCACTGCAGAGGCAGAATATGTCGCTGCAGGAAGTTGTGCAGCTCAAGTGTTGTGGATCAAAAGTCAGTTAGCTGACTATAATGTTCAAATTGGATGCACACCTATCCTATGTGACAACACAAGTGCTATCAATCTTTCAAAAAACCCTGTCCAACACTCACGGACTAAACACATAGAAATCCGTCATCATTTCTTGAGAGATGAAGTTGCCAATAAAACCTTGGAACTCATTTTCATTCCCACAGAAAAACAATTGGCTGATATTTTCACCAAACCCTTGTCTGAAGATAGATTCACATCCTTAAGAAGAGAATTGGGTTTGTGTAAAATGCAATGAAACTGACTATCCATTTTGGAATACATGCTCTTTATGTGTGAATGACTATGTGGTATATCAAATGGTGAACTGTGGAAGAACAAGTTCGGCTTGTTTGGAAACTATCATCATGCGTGAGAAAACATTCTCCGCCAAGTATCCATAGTCCCATTACATATAAAGGTCCTGTACTTCACATAGGATTTTTAGTTTCCTTACATTTTATCATGTTAACTCCATGAGACAATGTTTTTTCTGTGACCATGTGCTTGTGTATGACCTTCCTTTCATGAACATGTTTGTCTTGTATCAAATGCTTGTGTGAATCCTTGCTTAGATGTTGTGTCAACACGTGCACACACTATGGGGGAGTGAGTTAAGGATAGATGAGTATCTTATTGAGGAAACTCCTCATACATCTACTTGTTGAATTCTCACTTCCTTGAACTCAAAAGTGCAATCAATCTGAAACAAGAAAAATCCACTCTGTTCCTATCTGTCGACAGACACATTCCATCTGTCGACAGATTCAATCAGTCTTGTTCTGGCAGAAACTTCAATTCCTCAGTCTGTGTGCATCTGTCGACAGACAGACTTCTTCTGTCGACAGATACACCCATTCTTCTTTATTTTTCAAATCCTTCTTCATACTTTTCAAGAAAAGTGTTCCTTAATTGATTTAAAGGTAAACCTTGGTTTGTTTGTGTGCAATATAACCCTTCATATCCACTTCATGTCGAAGTCATGAACCAAGTCTAAATGTTGTTTGATGCATGACCTGATTAAGGTCTTTTTAGATCATTTTGAACATAATGAGCAAACCAAATGATTTTTAAACATCTCCTTTGAATAACTCCCTTGTCGTTAAACATGAATCTAAAATGATTTGAAAAATCAGAAAACTCTTGAATTTAATGTTCCACATTACAACTTGCCTAAAGAAATCTCATGTACTTGACAAAAAGCAAAAAAAAAAAAAAAAAAAGGGAGAAAAGCTACCTATTTCTTCAGTTCAATCAACAAATTTGTTTTTCATTTGTGGGATGGAGGTAGAGCAATGATGAAAATCACTAAGTAACCGGGGACATGGGCATCACAAATGTCAGTCTTCGCGTCAAAAGGTTGTTTCATTATCTCTATACAATGGCTTGATGGACACTCACATTGAGTAACTGGGGGTATTGGCATCACAAATGTCTACCTTCACATGAAAAAGTGAAAGTGCTCCTCATTGCCACTCTTTTCCATCTTCGTTGCTTAAATCTTCCAAGATCATACCAGAAATAGAGTGAAGCCTCCGAAATTTTTTGTCAAGTCCAATGTGTTTCTTCGGTAAGACATTCTTGTGGGCATTTAATTCAATTGTCATCTGACTATCATCTCTATTTAAATGCATGTTTGTCTTCAACGGCCTTAATCAAAAGAGTTATTTAATTTTCACTGGCTTTTGTGAAATGTGTTCCTCATGATCTAATTAAAGATCTTATCATTTTTAATTCAAAATCTTTTAGATTTGTGTCATGTCTTCATCTTAATGGATATGGATTTTTGTCTTGCACATACACCCATTTTGCCTTAAAACAACAAATGAACACTTGTCCCTTTGAAAATTTTGACAAAAATCAAGTTTTCACCAAAAAGGAGCTATCTGTCGACAGATAGACTGGCATCTGTCGACAGACGACGGCCCAGATCCGTTTTTTCAGAAAACCCTCGCGCCGGTTCACCTCCTTTTTGTGGGGCCTTCCTTTTAAAACCCTCCAAGTCCATTCTAAGGCCACCCACGACCCTTTTTCACCCCTCCTCTCTTGTTCCCTCCTCCTCCTCTCCAAACCCCCTCTCTTTCCCCCTTCAGGGCTCCGTCTCCGACGATCCTGCTCCTCGTCTGGGATCCCTCCACTCTGCCTTCACACCATTCTCATCCTTCCTCCTGCGATGGCACCCAAATCGAAGCTTCTCGCTCGCCGTCGTCGCGCTCCGACGGACGCCGGAGAAAGCTCCAGGGCTCCTTCTGAACGCCGCAGCAAGCATCGTGAGGATCGGTTACCGGAACTCATCGTTCCTCAAGGTCTCCGTCTTATCCGACCCAACGGCACCTTCAAGAAGATTGTCCAATCCCGGTATGTGGACTTCGAGTCCTTAGCACCGATGTTCCCCTCACTCCTACCTTATTTTGACACTCAAGGGTGGACATCCTTCTTATACTCCCACTTGCAATACTCTCCAACTGCCGTATCCGAGTTCTACAATAACTTAGGGCTTTCCGATCAGGGAGATATCTACTCTTCGGTGAAAGGCACTCGTTTTCGCCTCACCGCAAATCTTCTCTCCACAGCCCTTGAAATTCCAAACTCAGGAGTTGAAATCTTCAACTACAATCCCTCTGCTTCTGAGTACTATGAGCTTCTCACGTTGGAACCTTATGACACTACCAAGGAGATTGCTCGTCTCAACGCCAACTCCTTTCCTCCCTTGATCCGGATGATCCATCACATCTTCACTACCTTGATCGTCCCGAAGGATGGAAGTCGAGAGTTAGTCACCGAGGTCCACAAATCCTTGTTCATCTTTTTCCTCAAGTGTCAAGAAATCAATCTTCCTGAACTCATGATAAGCCTCATCCGTCGGTGTTTCTCTAACACCAAAAGATCAATGCCATATGCTTGCCCCATCACTTCTCTTCTTATTTTCCTTGGCATTCCTATCCCTCCAAGTGAGCTCATCTCACTAAAATCCCGAAGTGCCTTTGACCTCACTGCCGCCAACCGCATGGGCTACAAGATTGTAGACGGCGTCGTCACTAGGACTCTCAAGGGACAGGAACCACAAGGAGCTGACGTGTCAACTGGTGAAGAAGACAATGAAGGCGATGAAGCAAATGAAGGCAGTGATGAAGAACCTGAAGATGAGCAAATGCCTGACCAAGCTCAAGAGTTTGATGATGTACCTGTGCCTCCACAACAATCCGTTCATGATTACTTGGCACAAATCCATCAAGAAATGATCTCAGGATTTGCTCAGATGACTTCAAGATTTGATCAAGTGGATGCTCGCCTCAACACTCTGGATGACCGGCTTGACCACCTCTACTCCGAGAGAGATGGATCCCGTCACCCTCCTTCTGCTGGACATGACAATGAATAGAGGGTCTCAGGGTCATTAGAGGTCACTAAGAGTCTTAGATGGGAATTAGTCTCACTTGTCTTATCATCTTTTGCTTGTTCATGTTATTTCCCTTTCTTTTTATTGAGTCATGCAATGATTATCAAATGTACTGTGAAATTTCAATGATCAATCAATGAAAACTCAGTTCATGTTTATTTGTGCTTGACTTGACCTTTTGCATGTTGTCAAAAAGGGGGAGAACATCAATATATGCATCAATTGAATGTTTTTGTCATCATCAAAAAGGGGGAGATTGTTGGGTTTTTCATATATCATGTTTTTGATGATCACATTAACACCCTTGAACATTGATTTAATGCAAAATTGATGTGCTAACTAACATGAAAAACACCATGAAAGTGATTGAGTTAAACATTGCTAAATCATACAATGTATATCACTAACAATGTATTTGCATGTAGGTGCACAAGCATGAAACATGGAGCATTGAAGAGATGAGCATAAAGCACAAAAATCTGTCAAAAAGGTGTATCTGTCGACAGATGAACTCTACCTGTCGACAGATGCATACAGTCATTCCAAGACAGAACTCAGGTTTGCATCTCTGAGTGTATCTGTCGACAGATGCAATGTACCTGTCGACAGATACACACAGACAACCCAGGACAGAGCTCAGGTTTTCAATTCCTGAGTGCATCTGTCGACAGATGCAAACTGCCTGTCGACAGATACACTCAGAAACTCATTTTCCTGAAACCCAGTTCTCAGCCTGAGTCTGCCTGTCGACAGATGCAAGTGCACCTGTCGACAGCCGACGGAAACTTCAGATTTTGGGTTTCCAAATCCGGCCCCACTTGGGTGTTTCCTTCCTCCACGACCCCCACCTTTACCTAACACTATATAAGCATCCTTTTGGAGCCAATTTCGCAGAGAGCAGCCTCCCATCCAAGAGCCTCCAAGGGACCAAGAGGAAAAGCCCCAAATTGCTGCTCTGCTTCAACTTTCCGCCCAGATCGACGTGGAATCACCATCTATGCGGAGCTGAAGCCGGATCGTCATCAATTCAACCTTCTACATCGATCAATCTACATCCAATCGAAGTTTGAAGAGTGTTTGGACGATCCACGAGAAGAATTCCAACCGGATTTGTTCCCTAATTCCCAATTCTTCTCCATTTCATAATTTCCATTCCATCGTGTGTGTGTGTGGTTGTGTTTCGAGCATCCCTTGTGCTTGATTCACGTATTTGTGGTTGTTCTGATCGTGGTTCATCAGACAACGTGTGTGTGGTTGAGTTGTAGTGTTGAACTCGCTCATAAGCAGTCGTTTCTGCGTGTGTGTGTGGACGGTGGATGTAGGATACACGAGTTGTGTACTCCGAACCACCTTAAATCATCGTGTTCTGTGGTTTGTTCGCGTTTTGCGATAGATGATTGGTAGGCACGGTGTTCATACGCACGTTTGATTTTCTGTTCTCACTTAAATCAACTCAAGCGGTCTCACACTTAATTGAATTTGAATCAAATTTCATTAAGATCGCTGTAGCATCGAAAAGAAGCCATCGATAGTTTAAAATTGCCGTAATCTATTCAACCCCCCCCCTTCTAGATTACCGTATTGTGTACTTCCGCATAACTCTTCAAAACCACCACTTCCAGTTGGCAATGCCAATGTAGGTGCTGATGTAAGTCTTTTCTTTAATTCCATAAAACGTTTCTGACATTCACTGGACCATACAAATGGCACACTTTTCCTGGTTAACTTCGTCATGGGTGCTGCAATCTTAGAAAAATCTTGTATGAAGCGCCTATAATAGCCTGCCAGCCCCAAAAAGCTTCTGATCTCAGTTATTGTCTTAGGCACTTCCCATTTCATCACTGCTTCCACTTTACTCGGGTCCACTGCCACTCCTTCTGCTGAAATGACATGACCCAAAAACTAAATTTCTTTTAGCCAAAATTCACATTTGCTGAATTTGGCAAACAACTGATTATCTCTTAACAGTTGTAAAGTAAACCTCAAATGAGCTGCATGCTCCTCTTCAGATGCTGAATAAATCAGAATATCATCTTTAAAGACCACAATAAATTGGTCTAAATACGGATGAAAGATTCTATTCATCAGATCCATGAAGGCTGCAAGAGCATTGGTCAGCCCAAATGGCATAACCACAAACTCATAGTGACCATATCTGGTTTTAAATGTTGTTTTATCTATATCTTCCTCCTTAATCCTTAACTGACGGTACCTAGATCTCAAATCAATTTTAGAAAATACCTTTGCTGACAACAACTGATCAAATAGATCATCTATTCTCGGTAACGGGTACTTATTCTTAATGGTCACATCATTCAACTTCCTGTAATCTATGCAAATGTGAAAACTGCCATCTTTCTTTTTCACGAACAACACCGGTGCTCCCCACGGGGAATGACTCGGTCTAATAAACTCTTTCTGCAATAACTCCTCTAATTGCTTTTTCAACTCTTTAAGCTCTGCTGGTGCCATCCGATATGGTGCTTTAGAGATTGGCATGGTACCTGGCAGCAACTCAATAGCAAAGTCCACCTCTCTGTGTGGAGCTAAACTAGGTAAATCTTCTAGAAAAACATCGGCAAATTCCCTAACCATGGGAACTACCTCCACTGACTGATTAGCCTCTATCAGACTCACTGAAGCTAAATAAGCCACACACCCTGCATTTATCAACGTTCTAGCTATAGTTGTATAAATTATAAACTTAGGAGTACAAAAAGGCATACCTTGATATTCAAACACCGCACCATTAGGATTACAAAACCTGATCCTTTTCTTTCTGCAATCTAACATTGCTCGATAGGTCTCAAGCTAATCCATTCCCAAAATAATGTCATAATCTGTCAATTGCAGGGTATATAACCGACCCGGCATCTGGTCCCCTCCAATCACAACAGGAGCTTCATCTATGTAGCTCGAAGTGAGCATAAACTCACCAGAAGGAACCTCCACTACCAACTCACAAGACTTTTCTTCCAAAAGATGAGTCATACAATCCAGGAATTCTTCGAAAATAAAAGATGGAGAGGCATCCGAATCAAATAAACTCTTGCTGAATAATCATAAATGGGTATAGTACCTTCTATTATATTCGATGCCTCCGCCTGGGCTCGGGTGATAGCCATAACTCGGCCCCTTCCCCGCTTCTACGGTGCTCCTCTACCACGACTTGCCTGTAGCTGCTGAAACTGCTGCGGCTACTGCAGTTGCTGCTGTACACCTCTTCCATATCCATATTCTCTTGTATAGGGGCAATTGCGGATCAGATGTCCCGGCTGATTACAGTTATAACACCTATAACCTGGTGGAATAGTGGGCTGCCTAGTAGTACTCTGTTGCGACCCCTCTACCTCTGGCCTAAAGCCACGACTCGGCTGAAACTGCTGACGACCTCCTCCTCCTCTACCTTTGCCCTTAAACATCTATTTTACTTTCTGACCCCACTTACCAAAAGCTGAGGAAGAGGGTCCCGCTAGCGCTTTGCCGTTACTGATTCCTACTGATTGCTGGGGTAACCAGAAACTGCCTGAACCCGTCTCACCCGTTGGATGAGTCCGAACTGCCCTCTCAAGAGTAGCTGCTCTCTGGGCCGCTTCTTCAACTGTTCTGCATAATAATGGTATCACCGCAGTCTGCAACTCTGGCCTCAAACATCGGATAAAATATTCAACCAGCATAGCATTATCCGATACCACATATGGTGCATACCGACTAAGTGCCATAAAATGCATCTGATACTCTAAAACTGAAGACTCACCTTGCTGAAGTGTTCTAAATTACTCCCATTTTGCTTATTGTACTTGCAAAGGGAAGAAAGTATCATTGAACACCTCAAGAAACTCTGGCCAGGTGATAACACTCTCTATTCTACCTGCAAAGGTGGTCCGCATCTTCAATCGCCACCATTCTTGCACAAGGCCCCTCAACTGATAAGTAGCTAACACAACTTTGTCCGCTACCGGACACATCATAGTTATAAAAACCCTCTCAATTTCATGGATCCAGTGCTCCGCCGTATCTGGATTCGGCCCTCCAGAATAAGTAGGCTGCTGCAATCCCAGAAACTTTTCAACCTGCATCACTGGCTCCTCTGCTGCTAACACTGGTGGTGGTGGTGGCACAGGTGCTACAAAAGGCACTTCCACCCCTGGCGGTGGCGGTACTGGAGCTACAGGTACAGCCCCTCTGACCCCAGGTGGTACAGCAACTGGCGGTACTTGTGCTTGCTGATCCATTCTCATCCTAATATCGGTAAGGCTCTCCCAGATCCTCTCTATCATACGCTGAGTACTATCCTCTAGATCATCTCCTCCACCAACCCAATCCCTTTCATCAGCCATCTCAAACTTCTGCACAAACAGAACACCATCCATAAACATAACAACAAATCATTAGAAACCAGGGCCAACTACCAGCAGTGTACTAGTGCCGAAATAAAGCTATGTAACCTTCTAATTCCCTTATATTAACACAGACCTTGCTCTGATATCAACTGTGACGGAATGTCTCGTTCAAGCCCGTTAAACCATTAACAAGCGTGACCCGAGTCTGTCTCCCGCGAACGGGTTGAAGCCTCGCAAGGGATATCATACACACATCCATGAAAACACAAAGGAACACACCAATATGCATATATTTTTTTTTCACAAGTTTACATAGCCATATTTCACAAGAGTGTAAAGAAGTACAAGAGCCTGGGGCATACCCCGAGGTACAACAGAAGAAAAACTAACTAACTACACTGCTGGTGGTGCTGGTCCAACACCGCTGCGACGCGGCTCCGAACTGGACGACGGTAACGAAACGTCCTCCTCGCCCTCATCTGTGTGTGGGGGGGGGGGGTAGGGGTGAGCCTCTCTAGTCACTGGCTCAGTAGGGAACTCCCCCAACACCGAGCAAACCAAAACACAGGTACGGAAGCAGTAAACTGCACTAGCAATTTTTAGAACAACTAAGCAGGATATTAAAGTTGTAAATGTACTCACCGTTTGCCAACTACGTACAGCAACGGTAATCAATAAACGGAAAACCCAAACAGGTGTACGAGCTACAGTAGAGACCACCACACATGATACACGTGAACTAGTTCGCGACACCAGTGACTGACTCGGACAAGCTAACACAGGTCTACCTCTCAGTCTCGCAGCCATGGACAAAAGGTCCAGCTGCCGCTCCACGTGAAAAGGTCAAGCAACTGTGGAGACCAACTAAACACCACCACTTGCGTACCACACAGTCACAGACCCATTCTTGGCACCTCTAGAGACCCTGGCCTGGGCTCGCTAGAGTGAGGAACTGGAAAAGGACTAGCTGGGGTCCAGTGTCGACTATTGGTGTCCGTACCCCCAACTAAGAGCGCGCCACAAGTGACTAGAAACAAACACAAAAGTCACTATCCCACTGTCATCCTTCCCTCAGCCGGATGTACAACTCAAACAAAGGAGTGAGGGTGTCTAGGATAGACGACACAGACCTCGACGGTACAACACAAGTACCGGGACAAAGCCCCGAGCTAACAGCCTGGCTCACAGAGAACCTGGGGCACCCAACTAGAGAGGTAACCACGGTAGGCGTCGTACTACTTGCCACGCACACAGAACCACATGCACGTCACACACAAACCACGTGAAATGTCACATAAACCTCAAGTAACAACTGTCCACAACACGTGAACACAACACTGCTTGAGTGAACACCACGCAGCTACACAAAGAACTAGCTAGCTACACATCCGAAGTGCTAGCTTCAAGAACCACGCACTCTCAGAGTGCCACAAGTGCCAATGCACCGCTCGTTATCAGTAAACACATCGCATAATGATATTCGGATAATCCAATCGCATGTGCCATGCATGCATAGACCTCTTGGCTGAAGTCGCGACAGGGTCTTGCGTCGCCTTCAGATAGCGACAGCTTGATAGGTCGCCTTCAACACATTAACGTGACATAAAAACAAGTCGTGTTCACAACCTAAACACGACGGGCTGGCCCGTCGCCACCTGATAGCGACAGGGGGTTCGGTTGCCTTAGATGACAGAAACCCTAATCTGGGATCCCCTCCATGGATTACCAACCCTCACCATGACAACCACCCTTAATTAGTGTTTTTCATGCTTTAATGGGTTCCTAGGCATGATATATATTGTGTAGAAAGCATTAAATTGATCGAACCCTGCATTCCACGCGATTCTCACCTCGGAAATGGGAGGCGTCACCCTACCTCGCGAGGAACACGTGATACGATGCTCCCCCGGCATTTCTCTTGCTCCACGTGAGCTTCCCACGGCACGTTCACGCCGAAATCATGAATTCCCGCAAGAATTGCCGCAGCTCCCCTTCCCCTAGCCGAGCAGAATTCATTGCAGTTCTGTCTAGCTGGGGTTTCTTAAAAACACCCAGCGGTTGAGAATGCGATGTATCGTCGCGCCGTGACCTGATTGCGACAGACCTAGGCGTCGCCTTCCCAATGCCTGCCGCTCTGTGCACTACATGTGGCGCACATGCAAACGATCAATGCCCTAAGGCAGTCACCAGAACGTGACGGCCACCTCTATCGTGTTCAGAACGCGACACTCCTCCCTGTCGTGATGACAGGCTGAGGACACTAGGGTGCTGCAGGCCCGGACTATCGGCCCAATAAGACCCTAAAACACGCACACGTACCACACACAAACCACATTGGCCTTACGATAGCCATCACAACCACTAAACACAGGATCCACGAGGATCCGAAAAATGCGTGACGTTACAGTTTCCTTTATATTTCTACTGACTTGTGAATGGTGTCCCTTGCGAGGCTACGGCTCATTCGCGGGAGGCGGAGTCGCGTCAGGATCGTTATTAGGTTAACGGGTTTGAACGACAAGGGCTGCTACAGTTGGTATCAGAGCAAGGTCCATGTGAATGTAAAGGAATCGGAAATTTGCATAGCCTATTCTCTACTTTAGCCCATTGCTGGTAGTTGACCCTAGTTTTTGTATTCATTTGTTGTATGTTTTGTGGTTGGAATGATATTTGTGTGATTAAGGAGGAGGTGGAGATTAATCTGAGGAGACTACGCATTGATAATTACAAAATTTTTAGCGTTAAATTGCATACATATAGTTGAAATTAGACATTCATTGTCTGTAAATATTGTGCAATTTGATTGTAATTTTCATTTCATCCATAAATAGGTTTTTTGAGAAATTTCAGTTAAATTCTTGGGTAGAACACATAGTTAGATTTCCATTTAATAAGGTCAATGCCTTTTTGATAGTTTAACTAATAAAAATATTGTATCTTTTTACATATATAAATAATCATTGATAAATATTCTCATAAACATCCTCTAATTCTTTCAAATATTAGTTTGTATGTAAAATAAAATTTTAATAATAATCCTCATGCCATTTTCCCTTCTCATATAAACCTAATTGGGCCACGCACATCACTACTTTATCCAATCTTTCTTCCCACCAGGTCAAAGGTGGCAAGCAGCATAAGCCAGGGGAAGCTGTGTGCGGCTGGGGCGGCCAGAACCTATGTGTGTGCAGCTGGGGCGACCAGAGCCTGTGTGTGCGCGGCGATGGAGCCCGGGCAGCTGGCGCACGGATCGGGTATGCAGATGGAGCCTGGAGCTGAGGTGGCGGCGGCGTGGCCTGCTGGAGGTGAGGCGGCCTGCTAGAACTGGCGAGAAGAAGGTTGGGGCGTTCGTGCAGCTCAGGCAGAGGCGATGCGCTCGCGCGGTGCGAAGCAGCTGCTGAAGGCACGCTGGAGGTGGGCTTCGGTGTGTGAAGCGGCAAGGGCGTGCGCGGCGAGCTGGCTGGAGGCTGCTGGCGAAGTAGAAGGCGGTGCGATTCAGGGCTGCTGAAGCCCGTGCGCAGCAGATATTGCAGCTGGGCTGGGCAGTGGAGATCATGCGGCTGGGCAGCACAGGCTGTGCGTGGTGTGTGATGGGGTGCCCAGCTGAGATGGCAAGCGGACCTATTGCAGCTGGCGATGGGCAGAGGCGGATTGAGCCCGTGCAGAGCATCCGGTGCGCGATGGCGCTGATCTGTAGGCGAGAAGTGGCGATTTGGGGCAGATAGAGCTCATGTGAGTCTGGCGCGTGTGCAGAGGCAGAGCTCGGGTGCCTATAAAAGGACCTAAGGTCCTCAGGTGCGGGGAGGGTTGGCTCGTTCAGATTTTTTTGGGTTTTTTCTAGCATATTTTTTTCTGTATTTTTTCTTTCAGCATCTGTAGAGGGTTGGAGATTTCAGAATTCTTATGTTCTTCTATACCGCTGTGAGAAATTCCAGAGGTTTTGGGGTCCGGGATTTCAGTTTGTTCTTTGTTCGTCATCTGGGATTTTCTTCTTCTCTACTGCTGTCAACATTTGTTTCATTTCTGCTGGGAATAGAGAGATAGATCTATTGTGTTGCATTTTTCAATTCTACTGTGTTTAGACTTTGATCTAGTGCATTTGCTCAGTTCTTCCATTCTTGGTTTAATGGTTGGGCAGTGATGAATAGTTCGACTGCCTGGAGGGTGATCTAGGGGCACTTGCTTTGCCATTTCTTTTAAATTGCTCTGTCCATTTCTTCTACATTGCTATAATTTTTTTCTTATGCATCTTCTGTTCTTTCTGTAAGCATTTAACGTAGTTTTTGCTATTGTGAGGAGCGTCCGTGATAGTTCAGATCTGAGAGCTCATTCGGCATCTGGGAGATCCTCAGCAACAGGGGTTCAGCTTCCAAAGAGTTGGCTGGTTCAGCATTTTTGGGAATTTTAGCTTTTATTTCTTCTTATCTTCTGCTGTTGTTTGCTGCTGAGAAGAGATTGGGGCATTCTGAAAGAGTATTTGGAGAGTTCAGCTACAGGGGATTTTATTTCCATTTCTTTGCTCTTGCTGCTTGGAGGACTACTGTAATGTTTCTCATGTTTTCTTCTTTTCTTTGTGAGCTACTTGAAGGAATTCAGCATCTAGATCGACTGCCATGGGGTTTGGAGAGTTCTGATTCCAGATTGTTGGGCTACTGAGAGGTTCGGTTGTGAGAGGTAGTGAGATCGATCCAGTGTGTTGCAGGGTACAGTGATCTAATATTTTAGTTCATGTTATTCTTCGTGCAAATCTTTGATTGAGTTCTTTAATTTCTTCCCGGTCTCATTTTGATCCATGTTCTTCAGTAATAGCAGTAGAAATCTGAATTAGCAACTGTAAATTTATGTTTCTTATTTTCTGTTCGATCCTTGAGTTGTGAGGATACGGTCTGGTGTTTGTGGAGAATTACAATTGTTGATTGTTCATCATTGGTTCGATAATTTTCTGTTGAGATTCTAATTCTCTCATTTTTCTTGTCTCTTTTGAGTTCCAATTTGTTCATTTTTTCTTTGTTTAGTTTCTATTCGATCTATTCATCCAGTCATTTGAGAATTTTTAGTTTAGATTTCTGTTTATCTGTTTGATCCCTCAATTGAGAGGGTTTAGTGATACCAAGTTTATTTAATTTCAATTATGTTTGTTCTTTCATTATGTTTAATTTGTCAAAGTTGTGAGGGAATTGATTGCTAATGTTTACACAATTGAATTTAATGCAATATTATTTTGGTGAAAATGTGGTTTCAAGTCAAAGTAGTTTAATTCAAGCTTTATTCAGTCTCTCCGTGGATATGACTTGTTCTCACCACTTTGCTAGTTCATCTTTACTATTTTAAATCTGTGAGATAGTTTAGAGATGGTGAGTATATTGATTCGTGCACGGAACTCTAGACAACGGAAGTGTACAATCAACAATGCCGCGTTCACGCATCAGGTGATAGAAAGAATATGGGAAAGTCTTACAAAGATCTGTACCAGATTGGATCATCAGGCACCAGTGCAGCCGGTAGTAGGGGCACTGCCGATTGTGGAGGAGGCAGTACCAGTGGCACCACCACTACCACCACCAGTAGTTGAGGTACCACCAGCAGTACCTATACTTCCTGAAGTACCAGCACGGATAGTCATTGTGGAGGATCCCACAACACTAGTAGAGAGGTTTCTGCGGTTTCAGCCACCCACATATTCAGGAGGTCCAAATCCCGACATAGCAGAGCACGGGGTGCATGAGATAGAGAGGGTTTTTGTTATTATGAGGTGTTCACAAGCTGATAGGGTGTTGCTAGCTGCGTATCAGTTGAGTTGATTTGCACAGGAATGGTGGAGATTGAAGATGCAGACGACATTTGCAGGAAGGACAGAGGATACCATTACCTAGCCAGAGTTCCTGGAGGTATTTAATGATACTTTCTTCCCAGTTCAGGTACAGCAGGCTAAGAGGGAATAGTTCCGGACATTGTATGAAGGGAACCTGTCAGTGCTAGAATATCAAATGAGGTTCATGGCATTGAGTAGATATGCTCCATATGTAGTTACTGATAACACAATGATGGTGGAGTATTTTATCCAAGGATTGCGACCAGAGCTTCAAGATGCAGTAATTCCCTTAATGTATAGAATAGTGGAAGAACCAGTGCAGAGAGCAGCAATTTTGGAGAGGACTGTGAAGCCTAGGCAGTCCGGAGGAGCAGGGACAGGTAGTTTTCGACTTCCGCAACAGTCCACAGGTATTAGTAAGGGCAAGGCACCCTCAAGAGCATCGTCATCATCAGAGTTTGCAAAGTGGGGTGGTAAATTGAAGAAGATGTTTAGAGGACGAGGAGGTTTTATGCTTACATCCTGTTACTTAGACGAGGTTCCGATAGTAATTTAGAGGAATTAGATGCCAGTAAGACTGTATGCACTTTCATTGAAGGATTATGATGTGATTGTGGGGATGGATTGGTTGGAAGCCTATGGGGAATTGGTGGATTGTAGAAAAAAGAAAGTCAAATTTTGCAGGCCTGATGGAGTAGTGTTTGAGTTTCAAGGTATGTTGTTCTACACTCCTAAGTTTATTATTTCTGCACTTAAAGCTAGAAAGTTGATTAATGCTGGGTGTGTAGCATATCTTGCTTCAGTTAGTTTAGTAGAGACAAATAAGTCTGTAGAGATGGTACCCATGATCCGAGAATTTACAGATGTGTTTCCAGAGGAATTGCCAGGGTTAGCTCCACATAGAGAGGTGGATTTCACTGTCGAATTGCAACCAGGCAATATGCCCATTTCAAAGGCACCTTATAGAATGGCACCGGCAGAGCTAAAGGAATTGACGAAGCAATTGCAGGAACAGTTGGAGAAAGGCTTCATTAGACACAGTCATTCGCCATGGGGAGCACCAGTTTTGTTTATTAAAAAAAAGGATGGTAGTCTGAGAATGTGTATTGACTCCTATATTTTACCTTCATATTTTGGTGATAACAAAATTTATGATTAATTAAATATTATCAAATATATTTAATATCATGTTTTTCAAATAAATATAAACTTATTGAATGATTTCTATGTGGGGTGCACTAAAATGCCAAATCGATGTTCATTCAATATACATCAATTTCTATTCAAAGTGCCACATCGATTTCACTAACAATGATTTGATAAGTCACACAACGATTTGATTGTGTAACGATTTGTTAAGTGAAACATCGATTTGATCGTGCAACAATTTCATAAGTGAGAACAACGATTTGCTCTCATATCGATTCAGTTCTCATAACGATTTCATAAGTGAGAATAACGATTTGGTTCTTATAACGATTTCATAAGTGAAAACAACGATTTGCTTTCATAACGATTTGGTTCTCATAACGATTCGATAAGTGCCACATCGATTTCATAAGTTCCATAACGTTTGGTTGCCACATCGACTTCATGTAAACATCGATTTCCTTTATATTCAGATGTTTTAAATATGTTTAGAAACAATGAAAAGTCAAATATCTTCTGACAGAAAAAGCTGCATGCGTATTTCAGAGTCTTGTCAGAAAATGATATGAACTACTATTTTTATCATGTTAACAGAAACACAGTGGTATGCACCGTTTATTATAAACACTCTTTTATGCTAACACTTTACCCTCCACCTGCCTGACTCTACCTTTCTTCCCCCTCTTCACTCTCTGATTATGGATTCCTCTGTAGGCTCAATTATTTTTTAGCATTTTGCTAGAGTTATGGGCAGAATCAAAGTGCAGAAAGGCTATCTGGTTGCTTTCCATAGGTTTCTGTTTAGAGAGTATCACCAGGGCCATGTCACTGCTGATGTTCTTGCTTCTGCTATGTCAGAATGTGAACGATTATCTCCTGCAGATTGGACCAAGCTCTATCCTCTTTCAGCACAGCAATTCTCTAATGTGAATGAATCTCTAGCCAAGGAAGGTCAACCTCAAATTTCAGTTGCTATATTTCTGGACATGAACTCCATTCACCTTGTTCATGATCCCTATCAAACCTGGGTTGAAAGGTACAAGGTATATGTAGCTATGCGGATAGAATTGAAGCACAAGCAGAATTTCTATCCAGTCTCTATGGATCAGTTTCTTGCCTGTGCCAGCTTTGGGAAAGTCTCCTTCCTTAAGGTCTCTCTTGAACCGGATCAATATGCTCGGCTTCTTGATGAGCAGCTAGTTCATCATCTTCGAAGAATGGCTCCCATCATGGGACCTTCTTACTCTATTGAACCTGGGGTTTTTAGACAGTTTTTTGAAAAGTAGGAAGAACAGGCCTGGAAAACTATTTCTCATCTTGCCTCTCTTTTGTCTCCTGCTTTCTATCTTCCTGTACCCCCTCAAGAATAATTCAATCATTTTGTGCTCTCTCATTCATCTTTTCTCTTCTTCTTTGTCGAAAGCATTGATCTTTTTGCTTAAATGACAAAAAGGGGGAGAAAATATAGCAATTCTGAAATACTTCTCTTATGATTTCGAAATATCAATAAAGTTTTATTTTATAATATCTTGGTTCAATGCTATGTTTTGTCATCACCAAAAAGTGGGAGATTGATGATCAGTTTATCCCCATGTAATTTAAATAAATTACATATCTATTTTGGTGATTAACAAAACTATATAAAGTATAATCTAACATATTTTCTACAAGCTTTGAGCACAGGAAATGAATGAAGAAAAGTCAAGCAAATTCTGTAAGTATCTCACCCTGAAGTATTTAGAGTTCAGTACACATAAAATTTCTCCAAGTACACATCGATTTCCATTATAGGTCATAACGATTTCTATACAGCTATAACGATTTCATATTCATAAGGATTCGCTATGTGCTTTTATCGATTTAGGCAGTATAACGATTTCTTCGGTTTGCCTTCACAACGATTCGTTAAGTGATCGCAACGATTTGCCTAATCGTTAAGTGATCGCAACGATTTGCCCTCACAACGATTCGTTAAGTGATCGCAACGATTTGCCCTCACAACGATTCTTTAAGTGATCGCAATGATTTGCCCTTACAACGATTCGTTAAGTAATCATAAAGATTTGCTTTCCGCAACGATTCCTTAAGTGAGAACAACGATTTGCTCTCACATACAAGCATAACGATTTGTACATCGATTTGTTCATAGCATCACAACGATTTGTACATGAATTTGTTCATAACGTCATAACGATTTGTACATGGATTTGTTTATAATGATTTGTACATCGATTTGTTTATAACTTCATAATGATTTGATTATTAACATATATAACGATTTGTGTATGCATCTCTTTACTTATGAATGCACGACGATTCACTCAACAATTTCATAAGTCATGTATATAACGATTTCATGGAAGACAACGATTCAATTTTTGAGCTAATTTTTAATACGTTGAAAAGTCAAAGTCTTCACATATATTTATGTCAGCTGTGCATTTATGAAGACTGAACGTATCATTGCATGAATGCAGACGATATCTTCCATTATCGTATCTTCTCTGTAAACATCTTTTAGGACAACAAAATGGCTTTACTATTTTGATGAACATTCGTTCTACTTTACTATTTTGATGAACATTCGTTCTAACGTTGACTGACAACAAGAGACAGCTTAGCTGTCTATTGTTCAGGCTTTAAATATGTGCAGGTCTCTGACAGCATCCGTCATACAACGTTGGACAAAATAGAAGACAAAGAAGATCACAGAAGATCCTCTCTCTCTTTGCGTGCATGAAAAGATAAAGGACTGTTGACTAGAAGCTTCCAAGTGTCAAGCAGTCTAACGTACACTTATGCATAGAGACAACGGGCACTTCAACGTTCGAATTTCAAAAGATGATATATATATGTAGAAGAATGAAGTTCCTACAACAAAGTAGAGCGATTAGAGAACAAGAAGTTACAACGCCTTCAATCTTCTGCAAGTTTTTTTCTTAGAGCTAAGCAAAAACTCCTATTAGTCTTGCTCTTGCTCTGTGTGCTAAGTTCAGATCTGTGAGAGAGCCTTTTGTTCTGAGAAGAGTCCTTGATTGTAGATCTTTTTCTTCTCAATCCTTGCTTCAGATCAGGTGGTGTTCTATAAGCTTGATCTAGGGGCATTATCTCTTTGAACACATTCTCTTGTGTTTGTTCGCTTCGGTTGTGAAGGAAGACCTGGTGTGGTATCTAGGGTGTTGTTCCCTTCAGTTGTGAGGGAAGACTTGGTGTGGTATCCAGGGTGTTGTTCCCTTTGGTAGTGAAGGAAGACCTGGTGGGGTATCCAGGGTGGTGTATTTCCCTTCAGTTCGAAGGAAGACCAGCTGCGGTTGGGTGTGTAAGGGTCCATAAGGGGGACAGTACCCTTGGGTTAGTGAAATCCTGAGATATTGCTCAGGGACTGGACGTAGTACTCCTAAGGAGAGAAGATTCGAACCAGGATAATTTTCTGTGTTGTACGATTGCTTTTGTGTGTTTATCTTTGTCTTCACTAACACTAACAATCTGCGAAGTGTTTTTTTTGTGACTATTGTGTGAACAGGATTTGAGTATCAAATAATTTTAATATTCCAGTCACCCCCCCTTTGATCTAGCTAGCTGGGCAACAGATCCATGGTAGCTCAAGGATATGCTGAAGGTCAATCAGTCACTAGACCTCCATTCTTTGATGGAGAAGACTACCAATACTGGAAGATGAGAATGGAATGCTTCATTCGAGGCACAGACTTTGATCTATGGCAGGTAATAGAGGTAGGTGATTTTGTTGTTATTCCTGCAAAAGGCACTATTGTCATTACTGCAGATGATAAAAATAAATTATCATTGAACTTTAAACCAAAAAACTATTTATGTTGTGCTTTATCTAAAATAGAATTCAGTAAAGGATCCGCATGTATATCTGCTAAAGATATGTGGGACAAATTGAAGCTCACATATGAAGGAATACCCATTATGGATGAAATACCTATTGACGCTCAAGTGTTTAAAGAAACAAGACAAGAAGCCATAACCCCATCTTCTTCAACTGTCACCATTCAAGGGGAGCAACAGGAAGCACCTCAGGAAGTTATCCTTCCACGTAAAGAAGAAGAGGTAAAGGAGGAACCTCAGATTGAGAGGGAGCCTCATATCTTTTTCCAAAAGGATATCTCTGAAGAAATAAGCGTTGAAGAAGCTTCTGATGAAGAAAAAGCTGAGGATAAGGCTCATGAAATCCAAGTAACTCCTCAGGAGACACCTTCAGTAAACAACTCCTCAGGTAGCTTCAACATTAAAGGAGAAAATGCCCATCTACTCTTGATGAACAAAAGAAAAATGCATTCAAATGGGTATGGTTAGAGGATGTTTCAAAAACATCCAATTAGTGACTACCAACTCTTCATTTGAAGAGGAAGTAGTCATCCTTTAGTTTTAGTTTATGTTCTTAAACTTACATTTCTGTTTGTTGTATTCAGTAAACTACAATGCTACCAACAATGTTTGTAAGTTTTTTTTTCTCAAAGATAAATGCAGGCAATAATTCTGAAGACTTGACAAACAACATGTCAAAGGTCAAGAGCAACAAGATCTGACTTGCCTCAAATTAAGGGGGAGTCTCATGCTCAGGGGGAGCACAGATTAAGGGGGAGTTATTCCTTATCAACTATCATTGTTGAACCCCTCTATGGTAAGAAATTTTTCTCAAAGGGGAGAGAATGCAATGGTAAGATCTTTCCTTTTTGGTTAATGACAAAAAGGGGGAGAGTTTGGAATTTTCTATTTTTTTTATGTTAAGTATTTTCGTCAGAAAATTCTTATAAATTTTGTCATCACCAAAAAAGGGGAGATTGTTGAACCACTCCTATATTTTACCTTCATATTTTGGTGAAAACAAAATTTATGATTAATTAAATATTATCAAATATATTTAATATCATATTTTTCTAATAAATATAAATCTATTGAATGATTTCTATGTGGGGTGCACTAAAATGCTAAATCGATGTTTATTCAATATACATCGATTTCTATTCAAAGTGCCACATCGATTTCACTAACAACAATTTGATAAGTCACACAACGATTTGATTTTGTAACGATTTGTTAAGTGAAACATCGATTTGATCGTGCAACGATTTCATAAGTTAGAACAACGATTTGCTCTCATATCGATTCGGTTCTCATAACGATTTCATAAGTGAGAATAATGATTTGCTCTCATAACGATTTCATAAGTGAGAACAACGATTTGCTTTCTTAACGATTTGGTTCTCATAACGATTCGATAAGTGCCACATTGATTTCATAAGTTCCATAACGATTTGTTTGCCACATCGACTTCATGTAAACATCGATTTCCTTTATATTCAGATGTTTCAAATATGTTAGGAAACAATGAAAAGTCAAATATCTTCTGACAGAAAAAGCTGCATGCGTATTTCAGAATCTTGTCAGAAAAAGATATGAACTACTATTTTTATCATGTTAACAGAAACACAGTGGTATGCACCGTTTATCATAAACACTCTTTTATGCTAACACTCTCTTCTATGACCACAGACCTCGAAGACCACCAGAGTCTGATTAAGACAAATGAAGAGAAGATGAGCAACGACTAGAAGAGCTCCAACGGATCTCTTCAGCGGATCTATTCAAAAGCCTCTCATATAAAAGATGAAGCATGACTGAAGAATAGAAGAAGAGAGATTTCCTTAATATCCTTGAAGGAGTGTACATCCAGTGAGGAACTTCAAATTCCACATACACTCAAAGAAAGAGAGAAAGAGCCTGAGCCAAGAAGAAGCAAGCAAAAGCGTGTCAAGCATTCAAGCATTTAAGCTTTCTTTTCTCTCTTCATTCTCTCTCTGAGCTCATTGTAAATCTGGGGGGAGAGTCCTTGACTGTGAGCTAGTTCTTAGTGTTCATCTTGAAATAGCTCTCAGTCTGATCTTTCTTTTCTAAGAAAGATTTCTATCCAGTTGTAGGACTGTATATAGTGTAGAACCTAGCTAGGGGTTTGTGTCTAGCAGAACCGCACTGGGGTTTGTACCAGGAGGTTGGCTTCTTGACCTGTAATAGAAATGGGCTGCCTTCTTGCCCGGGAAAGAAAAGAAGATCAACTGGGGTGCTGGGTGTTGTATTGTCCTTGAGGGGGATTGTGCCCTCGGTTAGTGAAACCCCAAGAGGTTGCTTGGGGACTGGACGTAGGACTTCCATGTGGGAAGGGCCGAACCATGATAAATCTCGTGTTATTTGTGTGATTGTTTATTTATTTTCGCACTGCTACTCTTTATCACACTAAACTAACCAAACTTTCAAGTGATATTTTTCTGTGTTTAAGTTTCTGTTTCACATTTCAGAAAACCTATTCACCCCCCCCCCCTAGGTTAGCTTGCTGCCATACTCAAACGAAAGAGGACCAACAGATTACAGGCAATTGAATAAGGTTACAATCAAGAATAAGTACCCGCTTCCCAGAATAGATGATTTCTTTGTTCAGCTTCAATCAGCCAGAGTATTTTCCAAGATTGATTTGAGGTCAGGGTATCATCAGCTGAGGATTAAGAAAGAAGACATTGACAAGATAGCTTTTAGGACCAGATATGGGCATTATGAGTTTGTTGTTATGCCATTCGGGTTGACTAATGCGCCGACAACATTCATGAATTTGATGAACATGATATTTCACCCTTATCTGGATTAGTTCATTGTAGTATTTATTGATGATATATTGGTATATTCAGCATCAGAGGAAGACCATGCGTCACACTTGAGGATCATGTTGCAGACTCTGTGAGATCATCAGCTGTTTGCCAAGTTTAGTAAATGTGAGTTTTGGATGAAAGAGATTCAATTTCTCGGTCATGTGATTTCAGGTGTAGGTGTTGCAGTTGATCCGACCAAGGTAGAGATAGTGATAAAGTGGGACGAACTGAAGACAGTGATAGAGATTAGAAGTTTTCTGGGTTTTTCAGGATATTATAGGCGGTTTATCTAAGATTTCTCGAAGATTGTAGCACCAATGACAAGATTGACAAGGAAAGGAGTACCATTTGTGTGGTCTTCAGATTGTCGTCACAGTTTTGCAGAGCTAAAGAAGAGGCTTACCACAACACCTATATTGGAGATTCCCTCAGGCAGTGGAGGATTTGTACTATATACAGATGCATCTAGAAGAGGTTTGGGAGCAGTGTTAATGCAACATGGAAAGGTGGTAGCCTATTCATCCAGTGTTAATGCAACCTTTTGTCGTCTAGTTTTTAAAAATGGCAGTCGATGTTGACGTTAACTCTGTGTATTTCTATGCAGGGTAAGGGCAGAATGAGGAGCCGAGTGATGTGGGACTTGTACTAGGCATGGTACAGAGCACTGCCAGAGCCTCGGTAGACTCGGGTTGCGTAGATGAGATTTGTGCACCTGCTGGTTATGCGGCCCTTCCACATCGACGTCCCGTACCTGGAGGCGTTGAGGGAGAGGTGGGATGAGGACTTCAAGGCATTCATCATGCCTTAGGGACATATGATACCCACATTGGAGGACATGGCGTATCTCACAGGACTGCCAGTTTAGGGAGAGTCGATGATAGGACAGGAGAGAAGGGACTACCATGATGAGGTATTAGAGCTGCTGGGAGCGGAGTTAGTGGCTAGACAGAGGAGGCCGATCCGGAGCATCCTGGTGCGAGGCCTCTTAGATGCAGTGGATCTGAGAAGGGGGAGGAGAGAAGCTTTGGAGACCCTGGAGGAGTTCGATGCCGGAGTGCGGGTGTCGATTCAGTTGGGAGGGCGGAGCAAAGAGTAGTCCGTGCGGATATTCATGATGTACCTCTTCGGGCAGCTTCTGTTCGCGATGCAGGCATCCCAGATGAACTACAAGTTCTTCTTGATACTGCGAGACTTGAGCCAGCCGGGCAGGTAGGCGTGGGGCACCGCAGTGGTAGGACATCTCTTCTCCCTCCTTCCTAGCAGCTCGCTGTAGTCTCAGAGCACCGGGGGATTCTCCCCCTTCTTTCAGGTATGTGATTGTCCTTAATGCTCGTCATTTGACTTTTATTGTGCCTGACTGACATGTTTTCTTGTCTTGTAGATCTGGGGCTATACCCGCTTCCCCCTGGGATGTGGGATATAGATGGAGGGGAGTCGGGCCATGGTACCTCTCATGGCTTAGTGGGAGGTGACGCCCGATCCGAGGGTGACGGACCTGCGCGTTAAGGATGTGCGGGTACTACTAGACCACTTCCCCCACGATCAGGTATAATTCTCAACTTACACTCTTCTACTTCCATCTGGTATTTTGATTTGACTTGACTATGCTAATCAGTGTTCTTCCTTCTTTGCAAGTGGTGTGGACCACCTACAGGGGGGGCAGATGTTTCTCACCCAGCCGTGGCAGCGGGAGGTCCTCTTTTCGACTGTTATGTGTTGCTACTCTGCCTGGGGACCTGTGAGCCCCTCTTCCTAGAGTTGGTGGTGCGGACTCTGGGTTGGCACCAGCCATCCCTAGAGGTACCTTCTCAGGGGAGAGAGGGACACTCCCACCGCCGCTTGTACGCCGAGGACAGTGATTGGGGCTAGAAGCACGACAGCACCGTCACCTACTAGAGGGGCGGAGGGGAGCAGGTCCTACAACGCACCGACCTCCAGGACAGCTCAGCGTACCTAATAGACTACTGGGTACGTTATGCTGGGCGACTCTGGCTGGACCGACACGTGGTAAGTGATCTCTTCTACCACAGACTTTGGTTATCTGATTACTTGATTCTTACATGTATGCGTGAATGACAGATGCCCAAGTCGGAGGCGGTGAGGCTACTAGAGGGGTGACTGGCGGAGCAGGCGATGGAGATAGAGAGGCTCCACACTGAGACATGAACCCTGGTATGTCACAACTCACCCTTGAATGAAAAAGACTTATGGACTGACCACCTTATGAGATTGCAGAGGGAGGAGCTAGCAAGGGTACGGGCGAGCTGGGACACAGGAGCAAGCCCGTACACATAGCCTCCCATGGGGGATCTAGCGACCAGGCTGCAAGAGGCCCTGGATCATGCAGAGGCGAGGATCCAGGAGTTGGAGGAGGAGGTAAGACACTGAACACTACCTTTCTGAGTGTGTATTGATTTACACTGACATGTGTCCTCATTTATATGTAGCGGCAGGGAGTCGGGGCGACCTTCCAAGCACAAATGGACGGCCTGAGGTTGGAGCTGATGAGGATGGAGGGTCTCGTGCTTGAGGTGAGAGAGAGGGAGGGCTAGGCAGAGAGGGCCCAAGCCCAGGCTGTCACGGATTTGGGGTTCTTGAAGAACCGGGTGCTGAAGAAGCACTGGGAGCAGCAGCGATAGGCCCAGCCAGAGACGCCAGTGAGGACGGGTAGATCTACGCGTCTCTAGATGACCTCCTGTCCTTGGGAGATCCATCGGTAGGACGAGGTGGACCACGGCAAGAGGTGTTGACAGCGACAAGACCGCCTCTCCCAAACCGGCACCGCGAGAGGGAGGAGGAGGAGGTGAGTAGCTCGCGTAGGCAGAGGCCTAGCGAGGGAGAGAGGAGGGAGGAGTGAGCCTCCGGATGTACCACCACGAGTATGCCACTGTCATGCTATGTATAGAACTTTATCCCTTATAGTGGATCTTTTGTACCTTTGTCCATCCAGTATGTGTTTGAATGGTTTGCCAAATTTGTTCTTGCATCCACAACATTTAAAGCAAAAAGTTAGTGTAGATCTGTCTTTAGCCCCTTGCCTAAAAGATATACCTTTCTTGAGATCTGGTCAAGGGGCTAAATCTAATTAAAGATAAGAATAAAATACTGAAGAGAAATATGCATAAACATTTTTTTTTGTTTTTTTAGTAGGAAAATAAGATAAGATATATACATGATACAACTAATTTTTTTGGATTTTTGGATTTTCTATTTTTTGTGTGTTTTGATCTTTTCCCTTGAAAAATAAGACATGTACACAATATGACTTTTTTTTTTTTACTCTAAAACACATGTTTATCACAAGTCAAGGTATAGGGTCTTCATAATTCACTCAATCCCATAGCCCATGAACAAGGGGATCGTGCATGATATCGTTGATATTGGAGACTGCCCATAACCTTCTTAATATTTTCCACTACGGAAGATCTTACAAAGTCAAAGTGCCACTAAATGGAGAGATTGGACGAAGAAAATAGGAAGTCATGTGAGGATTTGGTCCAAACTACTTTTGTTCCCAAGCCAACGTCTCATACTGAAAGACTTAGTTTTCAATTATTTTTAGGAGTACTTTTCATCGTGATTCATTGGTAGAGGCATGTACTATTTGCTACCTCCTTAATTTGGTTAGCCTTTTTCTGGGTACGTACTTTTTGCTACCCTTTTTTTACCTTTTGGTTTTTCCTTGCCATTTAGATTTGGCTTTGCATTTGCATTTGCATTTATTTTTATTTTGTTGCCCTTGTTTGTTGTAACTTTATCGTTCGGGTGAGAGTAGATGGTCCCCTACTTGTAATCTGTCCCTTTTTCCAAACTTGACCGAGTAAGAAGGTAAAAGAGGTTACATTGACTTGAGACACATCCAAGTGTACTTATGATTTTTCGACTAATGACTAATACTCCAACATCGTGTGGTGTGTGAAGAAACCCTTCCTTGCTATTAGTCAAGTGAAAAAGTAGAGTTTCAAAACCTATGATAATGACAAATGATGAATGGACAGACTAAGTGACTGACTAAGGGTAGAACTTCTTAAGGTAAACTGCATTCCATAGATGTGACAACTCAACTCCCTCGGCGTCCACTAACCTGTAAGTGTTTCCTGAGTATACCTCTTTGACAACGAACGGACCCTCCCAATTCTCTTACAATTTTCTCCTAGGACCTGGTGCCTTAATTACTTTGCGTTTGAGGACCATCTTTCCCACTTCAAATTTTCTCTTAAGGACCTTTTTAGCGTAAAAATGTGCAATTCTTTGACGGTAAACCTGTGCATGGTCAGCTGCTATCATTCGCCTTTCGTCTAAGAGTTCAAGTTGTGCTAATAAAGCTTCTCAACGTTGACTGGGGTCATGTTCGGAATCCAATTGAACTCTTAGTGAAGGGACGAAGATCTCGTATGGGAGTACCACATCTGATCCGTATGTCAATGTATAGGGGGTTTTCCCCGTGGGAGTCTGGACAGAGGTGTGGTAAGCCTATAGAGCTTCTATCAAGCGGTGTGGCCAATCATTGTTATTGTGAGATTTGCAAGTTTTCTTTATGATTTTTATGAGAGTTTTATTAGTAGCTTCTACTTGTCCGTTACCTTGTGGATAATATGGAGATGAATGATGCAAGTTTATACCATATTTACCACACATGTCGCGAAGCTTCTGTGAAGTGAATTGTGGTCCATTGTCGGTGATGATGTCCCGAGGCACACCAAATCTTGCACGAATGTTGAGCTTGATGAACTTAAAAACTATTGAAGCTTTGACCTCTATGAATGCTTCTGCTTCAGCCCACTTCATAAAGTACTCAGTGGCGGTCAGAATGAAAGCCTTCTTACGGATTTCTCTGATTCTGTCCTCGAGTCGACCTACCACATCGAATGCCCACATGGCGAAAGGCCATGGAGCAATGAGAGGGTGAAGAGAGGAGGAAGAAGCATGGATCTTGTCACCGTGGAGTTGGCATTTAGCATAGTGGCGAACAAAATGAGTGCAATCTTCTTCCATGGTAGGCCAGTAATAGTGTCTTAACAACTTTTGGGCAATCGCCCTACCATTAACATGGCCACTACATTCAATAGAGTGAGCGGCTTCAACAACATTTTGAGATTCAATTTCATCAAGACAACGGAGATAAACCCCGCTAAGGAATATCTTATGGAGAATGCCACATATGATCTTGTAGCGTGTAGAGATGCGGTGAATGGCCCGTCTATCAAAAGAAGTGGCATTGAGATAGTTTTCGATGTCAAAGTACCACGGATGGCCATCATCAAGATCGATTTATGGCTCTTTTGAAAGTGCATGGATATGCAGTGAAGGAGATTGGAGTTGGGAGAACCATGGATCATCATGAGAAGGGATTCTCAATCTTTGCACAGAGATGGTTTCGGGGGACCTTCCTAGCGGGATAGAGAGAGAAGAAGCTAGGGAAGCAAGTGAATCTATCAGAATGTTTTGAGCCCTAGGAGTGTGAACTAGAGTGAGCTTCCTAAACTTCCAGATTACGCTTCCTACCAAATCTGGGTATGGTTTCAACTTGGGATTCTGAGTCTAGTACTTGCTAAGGGACTGTTAGAGTATTAATTATGAATCTCCAATTATCCTTAACTCCTTAACTCTGAGCAACAATGCCATTTTTAGCCCAACTAGGAGTGCCTCATATTCGGCCACATTGTTCGTGGCGGGGAAGGCTAGTTGGTAGGCTTGCAGAATCACTACCCCTTCCGGTGAGAGGAGGACTGCCCCTATTTCACTGCCTTTAGAATTGAGAGCTCCGTCAAAGTAAAGTATCCATGAAGGTTCACCATCAATAACGGCTCCTAACTCTTCATCTAGAAAGCTTTCATCAACAGAAGAACACGAAGGTAAGGGATGGTAGGTCAAATGCTCGGCAATGGCATGCCCCTTGATTGACTTCTGATTCACATAGGTGATGTCAATCTGATTAAGAAAACTTTGCCATCTCACCAAACGTTCAGTGAGAACAAGCTTTTCTAGCAAGTACCGAATTGGGTCCATTCGTACCAGAAGTTTCACTTCATGAGCTAGAAAATAGTGCTACAACTTCTGGGTGACCCAGACGATGGCCGCACATGTCCTTTGCATAGCAGTGTACCTCTTCTCAGCTTCATTGAACAACTTGGATAAGTAATACACCACTCTCTCCTTCTTCTCGTCGTCATATTGGGCCAAGACTGCTCCAGTGGAATCTTCAATGGTTGACACATAAAGCAATAAAAGCCGACCTGGGACCGAAGGAGCGAGAACATGAGGATTGAAAAGATAACTCTTTAGTTCTTCGAAGGCCTTTTGACACTTATCATTCCAATCAAATTTAGCCTCTCCTCTAAACATCTCATAGAAGGGCTTACAACGAATTGAATGTTGATAAATGAATCTCCTAATGAACTGAAGCCTACCCAATTAGCCCTCTAACTTCTTTGATATCCCTAGGAGGACGCATGTCGATTATTGCTTTGGCCTTATTGGGATCAATCTCAATTCCCCTCTTGCTAATAATGAACCCAAGCAACTTCTCTGAGGACACTCCGAAGACACATTTCTTGGGCTTCACCTTAAGTTTATGTTCTCTAGACCATTGGAGAACTTCTCATAGGACTTTAGCATGGTCATGACAAGTTCTAGATTTAACCAAGACATCATCAATGTAGACCTCCATGTGCACATGCATCATGTCGTGAAAAATTTCCATCATTGCCCTTTGATAGGTTGCTCCCGCATTCCTAAATCCTAACGGCATCATGACATAGCAATAGGTCCCACATGGCATGGTGAAAGAAGTTTTCTCCTGATCTTCCTCTGCCAGACAGATCTGGTTGTATCCAGAGAAACCATCTATGGATGACAACATCTCAAAACTAGCAATATTGTTCACTAGGACATCTATGTGGGGGAGAGAAAAATCATCCTTAGGGCAAGCACGATTAAGGTCACGGAAATCTATGCAGATCCTAACCTTACCATCCTTCTTCATCATAGGGATGATGTAGCTACCCACTGCGTATAAAGGACAACCCTAATGAATTTGACTTTGTGAAACTTGTCAACCTCCTCTTTGATCTTGAGCACAAGTTTGGGGTGTAGCCTTCTTAGATTTTGTTTGACAGCTTTTGCATTGTCTTTTAAGACTAAACGATGCTCGACCAAAGAGGTGTCAAGCCCCGGCATGTCTTCATAAGACCAGGCAGAGCCACCGGAAAATTCTTTAAGGATGGCCACAATAGCTTCTTCTTCTTGTACGCTCAAGTTGGCACTAATCAAAACTACCTTCGGGGATTCATCAGTGCCAAGGTTGATCTCTTTGGTTGGTTCATCCGCAGCCATGGTTGACTCATCAAATCTCTTGGTACCATCCACATAGGAGCTCACTAGGTCCTCTTGTTCTGACCCAAGATCCCCTGGCTCATTTTCTTTATCAAAGTCTAGCAAATATATGCTGGGTTTACATGAATTTATATTTGATGATTGTTTTTTATGATGAACAATTGATAAGCAATACTTGATAAACACTTCATGAACCATGCAAACACATGTTCAACTTGATCATTTAAATGCTCACGTTATCTCACTAACAATGGTCTTACATGTAGGTGAGATTGCACAAAAGACAGTGTGTTAAAACAAGAGCAAAAAGATCAAGAAAAGCTCAAAAGAAAAGCATCTGTCGACAACTCCTCAGCTGCCTGTCGATAGAAGACTACAGACAGAAAACACCAGGTTCTGAACATAGCCATCTGTTGACAGATCCCAGTCGACTGTCGATAGCTACCTATAGGAAAACCCTTCCCAGAAGTTCAGAGATCTGGCTAATGCAAATCTGTCTCTAGCTGTCGACAGATGATCTAAGGCCTGTCGACAGACGTAAACAGATTATCAATACGAGATCTCCATATGTTTCCTATGTGGGTGTTTCCTTGTTCCACAACTCTCTATACTTGAACACCCATATAAAAGGAACTCTTTGGGGTTAATTTAGTACACAAGCAGCCACCATCCAATACCCTAAGAAAATCCAAGAGAAGAAGTCTCTCTGCTGCTCTGCTTCAACCTGCCGCCTAGAAAACAAGAAGATCCATCTTCCAAGCGTAGGTGAAGTTAGTTCGTCAGTGATTCAAGCTTCTACATCAATTTGAACCTGTCAAGATGAAGTTTGAAGATCATCCAGATGACCTGTAGAAGAGTTCTACATAAGGATTTGATTCTCCAACTCAGAACCCTTCTAAGTCTCTATTTTCACTTATGTGTTTGTGGTTGTGGATCAAGTGATTCTTGTACTTGGTCTATGTGGTCTGTGTTCATCTGATCGTGGTTTCACATCAGACAACTTGTGTGTGAGAGTTGTAGTGTTGAACTAGCTCATAAGCAGTGTTTCTGCGTGTGTGTGTGTGGACGGTGGACGTAGGATACACAAGTTGTGTACTCCGAACCACCTTAAAAACTCGTGTCCTGTGGTTTGCACATCTTTACGTTAGATGTTTGGTAGGCACATTCTTTTCACACACGCTAGATAAATTGCTACTCTATCTATCTATAACTAACACATCTAAGTTTAGTTTACACTCTGTTGCAACTCTTAAAAGTTTGTATTTTTCATCAAAAGAAGGTGGTAGTCAATTTTAATTGGTAGTAATCTATTCAACCCACCTTCTAGATTACCATATAGTATAATTCCGCAACCTTTCAATTGGTATCAGAGAGAGGTTTCTCTAATTTACTGTTGTATTTATTTCATCTTACGATCAGGAGAGTCTCGATCTCATGGAATCTAATAAGGGGTACATGGCTAAAGGACACTCTGTGACCAGGCCGCCCTTCTTTGATGGTACTGATTATCCCTATTGGAAAAACCGCATGTAGGTGTTTCTGAGAGCGCAAAACTTCGAATTGTAGAAGATTGTCAGCAAAGGAGCATACACACTTCCCGAGGACGAAGACACCTGGATGAAGGACCAGATTGCGAAGGGAACTCTCAACTGGAGCACCCTGAACATGATGCAGTGTGCAGTTCATCCCAAGGAATACTCAAGGGTCTCCACATGCACTTCAGCGAAAGAGATATGGGACAAACTTGAACTGATCTACGAAGGTATGTCTGAGGTGAGGGAATCAAAAGCAAGCATGCTAATTTCTGAGTATGAAATGTTTAAGATGAACAATGATGAAACCATCTCAGACATGTTTGCAAGGTTCATGCTAATAATAAATAGTCTGAAGGGTCTTAAGAAAGAATACTCAGAAAGTGACTTGGTGAGGAAGATACTTCGGTCACTTCCATCCTCATGGAACACCAAGGCCACTGTCATTGAGGATTCAAAAGATCTCACAAAGATGAAACTAGATGAACTAATTGGCTCCCTAATGACATATGAAATAAATGTGAAAAGGAAAGAAACTGAAGAAAACCCAAAAAGGTTAATCGCCTTAAAAGCCTCCAAGAAAAATTCTTCAGGTTCCAAAAAGAATGTTCAATAGGAAAGTGATGAGCTTGAGACTTCTAGTGATAGTGAGAATGATGATATGGCCATGCTCACTAGGCAATTCATCAAATTCAAAAGGAAAGGGTCAGGTAACTCTAAACCATTTCAAAAGAAAGATTTCTCAAATAAATTTGAGTCTAACAAAAAATCTGACATTGTATGCTATGAGTGCAAGAAACAAGGGCACATGAGAGGAGAATGCCCTGAGCTCAAGAAGAAGCCGAAGAAGGAGAAATTCACCTTCAAGAAAGCCAAAGCAATGATGGCTACTTAGAGTGATGAAGATGCAGATGAGGACGAACAAGCTACCTCTGGAGATGAACAAGTTCAATGTCTAATGGCAAGAAGCGACGACTCCAATGAGGTAAATGCTTCCTTTGAAAGTTATACAATTGAAGAATGGGAAGAAGCCTATACAGTCTTGTTTGAAAAGTTCTGTGAATTTAAGTCTGAAAATAAAGCACTAAAAAAGAAAATCAATTCTCTTGTCCATGGCACTAATAATGATGAACAAATTGCATCCTTAAGCAAAGGGATTGAGATGATGAAAATTGATGAGAAAGCTCACTGTGAGGAGATGGACAGTTTGAAAATAAAACTGCAAGAAACTCAAAAAGAAAAGGAAGGCCTAATGAACTCCCTTGAATCTCTCCAAAGTGAACATAATAACCTAAAAGAAAATTTTGAAAAGGCTGAAGAGAACCTTAAAGGAAAATCTGAAGATTTATCAAGGTTTGTTAAAGGGAAACAAAATCTTGATGCAATTCTGGGATCTAATGTACTTGTTGCAAAAAATGAGATTGGATTTCAACCTGTAAAACCAAAAGTAATTGGTAAAAATTCGCTAACTTCCTTTGTTGATTCTAGCCTAAGCACAAGTAAGCAAATCACCTCAAAGATCAATAAGACTCAAGCCAAGGGTAAGAAACAGGAACCCAAGAAAATCAAATCAGTTGTTAACACAACTAAGAAATCTGTCAACAACCCCAAAGAGGGTTGTCGACAGGTCTAGAAACAAGCTACCCAAGAAAAGTTAACAAGGCAACAAAAGGGTAAAATGCCCATTCATGTTCCCAAGAATAACAAGCCCACTGTTGTGAAAGAAACTTCATCATGCAATTTCTGTAAGAAAGTTGGGCCCAATGATAAACAATGCTGGAATAGTCCAAATAAACTGAAAGTCAAACAAGTTTGGATTCCGAAGCATTTACTATTTGGCATGAATGATACATTGGGACCCAAAGTAATTTGGGTACCAAAACCTCTTGTCTAATCTATATATGCAGGAATGCCTAGCAGCCCAAAATCAAAACAAATGGTACTTGGACAGTGGCTGCTCGAGGCACATGACGGGCGACAAAGAAAAATTATGTTTGCTAGTTGAAAAAGACGGAGGTCAAGTCATCTTTGGAGGTAACAATAAAGGCCAGATCATTGGCACAGGTAAGGTCGGTAAGTATGCCTCCAACTCAATTGATAATGTATTGTTGGTTGAGGGCCTTCATCACAACTTGCTCAGTATAAGTCAATTGTGTGATAAGGGTCATAACGTTATCCTTGAATCAAAATCATGTCAAATCATTGATAAGGAATCAGGAAGTCTAAAATTTTCTGGAAAAAGGGTGAACAACATTTATTTGGTTGACTTAGATGATCCAGAAAATGAAGACTTGTGTCTTGTAGCAAACAAGCAGGATGAGCTTACGTTGTGGCATCGTAGGCTTGGCCATGCAAGTTACAACATCTTGCACAAGATCATGATGCTTAAACTGGTAAATGGACTTCCTGAAATTTCCTTTAACAAGAATGAAAGTTTTTGTGATGCATGTGCACAGGGCAAACAAACCCGAAAATCCTTCAAATCAAAAGCACCGGTAAGCACTTCTAAACCTTATGAATTGTTGCACATGGACCTTTTTGGACCTACTAGAACACTGAGTCTTAATGGCAAACGATTTGGTTTTGTCATTGTAGACGATTTTTCTAAGTTCACTTGGGTAAAATTTATGTCTCACAAAAATGAAGCACTGAAAATCTTTGAAGAATTCTTTAATAAGATTGAGAATGGAAATGTCAATAAGATATGCTCAATACGTACTGATCATGGGGGAGAGTTTGACAACAACTCATTTTCTGATTTTTTCGGGCACCAAGGAATAGAACACCTATTCTCCTCCCCGAGAACTCCGGAGCAAAATGGTGTAGTGGAGACAAAGAACAGAACCTTGGTGGAAATGGCTCGAACCCTTCTGGTCGAAAGTCAGATTGCAAGGACCTTTTGGGCAGAAGTGGTAAACACCACATGTTACATCCTTAACAGAGCCATGGTAAGACCTGTGATAAAGAAAACTCCCTACGAACTTCTAAAAGGTAGGAAACCGAGTATTGAGTATTTCAGAGTTTTTGGCTCAAAAGTCTTTATTCATAATAATGATAAAGTTGATTTGGATAAGTTCGAAGCCTGATCAAGGTATTTTTCTGGGATACTCAGAACACTCTAGAGCATATAGGGTGTTTAATTTTAAATCTCGAACAGTGGAAGAAACTCCACATGTTATTTTTCATGAGTATCCAGCAAAGCCTAACAATTCAAATGCTTACAGGTTTGAGGATGGAGATGAAGGAATAACACTTCGGGAACTACAAATGAAAGCAAAAGAAAATCCTAAAGTAGTTTCCAAGACTAAAAGTGGATATCTTCGCAGGTACAATGATGAAGATGATGTAAATCTATTCAGAAATCAAGATGATGAACCTGAACAAAATCCACAAGAGGAAGAGCCTCAAGTTGAAACTCCTCAAGCACACCCTCCTCCAGAACAACCTCCTCAAGTCCAAGATCAACCCGGACCTTCAACAGTGACAAATGTCAGGTATTTTAAAGATCATCCACTTGATAACATCATAGGAGATATGAATGAAAAAGTTCAAACTAGGTCTCAAATTAGACAAATAGTTGAACAGGATCATCTAGCCTTTGTCTCTCAAGTGGAACCCAAAAATGTTGAAGAAGCTTTAAAAGAAAATTCATGGATTGATGCTATGCATGAGGAGCTTGGGCAATTTCAAAGAAATAATGTCTGGAGTCTAGTTCCTAGAACCCCAGAAATTTCTGTCATAGGAACAAGATGGGTCTTTAGGAATAAGCTAAATGAAGAGGGTAAAGTGGTGAGAAATAAGACTAGACTTGTAGCAAAAGGATACAATCAAGAATTTGGTGCGGACTTTGAAGAATCCTTTACTCCTGTAGCTAGGCTAGAAGCAGTTAGGATCTTGTTAGCATATGCATGCTCAAACAAGTTCAAACTTTTTCAAATGGATGTTAAAACTGCCTTTTTGAATGGCTACATCAAAGAGGAAGTCTATGTCTCTCAACCACCTAGCTTTGAGGATCATGATAAACCTAACCATGTATATAAATTGCACAAAGCTCTCTATGGATTGAAATAGGCACCCCAAGCTTGGTACGACAAACTAGGCACTTTTCTGGTAAGCAAAAACTACTCAAGAGGTAAAGTAGACCAAACTCTCTTCACTAAGAAAGTTTGCAATCACATTATTGTTGTTCAAGTCTATGTGGACGATATCATATTTGGTTCTACTAACCCATCACTGTGTGAGGAATTTTCAAATCATATGCACAATGAATTTGAGATGAGTTTAATGGGGGAGCTTCAATTTTTTCTTGGTCTGTTGGTAAAACAACTAGAAGATTGATTTTTCATCAACCAAGAAAAATATGTCAAGGAGCTACTAAAAAGGTTTCAGTTTGAACAAGCTAAGCCTGCTTCAACACCAATGAGTACAAGATTGAAATTGGACAATGATGAGAATGGTAAACCGGTAGATGCAAAGCACTTCCGAGGTATGATTGGTTCACTCCTTTATCTTACTGCAAGTAGACCGGCCATACAATTTAGTGTTTGCCTTTGTGCTAGATATCAATCTAGTCCAAAGGAAAGCCATTTGGTTGCAGTCAAGAGAATATTCAGATATCTCTCAGGTACGCATGCCTTGGGTCTTTGGTATCCAGTTGGGAGTAGTTTTGATTTGATATCATATTCCGATGCTGATTATGCTGGATGTAAAATTGATAGAAAAATTACTAGTGGTTATTGCCAATTTCTTGGTGGTTGCATGGTTTCGTGGGCATCCAAGAAGCAACACTCGGTTGCACTCTCCACTGCAGAGGCAGAATATGTTGTTGTAGGGAGTTGTGCAGCTCACGTGTTGTGGATCAAAAGTCACTTGTCTGACTATAATATTGAAATTAGATGCACACCTATCTTATGTGACAACACTAGTGCCATCAATCTTTCAAAGAACCCAATCCAACACTCTAGGACAAAACACATCGAAATAAGACATCAGTTCATGAGAGATGAGGTAGCCAACAAAACCTTGGAGATTAGCTTCGTACCCACTGAAAAACAATTGGCTGATATTTTTATAAAACCGCTGGCTGAGGATAGATTCACAACATTGAGAAGAGAATTAGGTTTGTGCAAAATGCAATGAAACTCATACCAAATCTTGAGTATATGTTACTTGTGTGCACCAACTATGTGGTATATCAAATGGTGATTTGTGGAAGAATAAGTTATGCTTGTTTGGAAAATGTCATTATGCGTGAGAAAAAATTCTCCACCACGTATCCATAGTTAAGTTCTAAATACGGGTCATTTACTTTCTATAAGGTATTTCGTTTCTTTTCACTTTGCCCTTTCTTTCCTTCTTAAACAAATGGATTTCTTCAAAGTCTGTCCTTATTCATGAAATTGTGTGCATTTGATTGCACAAGTTGTGCAAATGTGTCTTGAAGTACTTGATTGTTTGTGTCCACATGAGCACATGAAAGGTTGCGGAATTGTACTATATGGTAATCTAGAAGGGGGGTTGAATAGATTACTACCAATTAAAAGTTACTACCACCTTCTTTTGACGAAAAAACACAACTTTTAGACTTGCAACAGAGTGTAAACTAAACTGAGATGTGTTTGTTGTAGATAGATAGAGTAGCAACTGTTCTAGCGTGTGTGTAAACAACGTGCCTACCAAACATCTAACGTAAAGACGTGCAAACCACAGGACACGAGGTCTTAAGGTGGTTCGGAGTACACAACTTGTGTATCCTATGTCCATCGTCCACACACACACGCAGAAGCACTGCTTATGAGGTAGTTCAACACTACAACTCACACACACGAGTTGTCTGATGTGAAAGCACGATCAGATCAACATAAACCACGTAGATCAAGTGCAAGAATCACTTGATCCACAACCACACACACAGAAGTGGAAACAGAGACATAGAAGGGTTCTGAGTTGGAGAATCAAATCCTTATGTATACCTCTTCTACAGGTCATCTGGATGATCTTCAAACTTCGTCTTGACAAGTTCAGATTGATGTGGAAGCTTGAATCACCAACGAACTGACTTCACCTACGCTTGGAAGATGGATCTTCTTGATTTCTGAGCGGCAGGTTGAAGCAGAGAGACTTCTTCTCTTGAGTTTTTCTTAGGGTATTGGATGGTGGCTGCTTGTGTACGAAATTAACTCCAAAGAATTCCTTTTATATGGGTGTTCAAGTATAGAGAGTCGTGGAACAAGGAAACACCCACATAGCAAACATATGGAGATCTCGTATTGAGATTCTGTTTGCGTCTGTTGACAGGCCTTAGATCATTATTCGACAGCTAGAGATAGATTTGCATTAGACAGATCTCTGAAGTTCCGGGAAGGGTTTTCCTGTATGTAGCGGTCGACAGTCGACTAGGATCTGTCGACAGATGGCTATGTCCAGAACCTGGTGTGTTCTGTCTATAGTTATCTGTCGACAGGCAGCTGAGTAGCTGTCGACAGGTGCTTGTTTTTGAGCTTTGCTTGATCTTTTGCTCTTGTTTTAACACACTTGTCTTTTGTGCAACCTCACCTACATGTAAGACCATAGTTAGTGAGATAACGTGAACATTTAAATGATGAAGTTGAACATGTGTTTGCATGGTTCATGAAGTGTACATCAAGTATTGCTTTATCAATTGTTCATCAGCAAAAACAATCATCAAATATAAAGTCATGTAAACCCATCAGCACACACTATGGGGGAGCAAGTTCAGGTTAGATGACTGACATCTTGAAAGAAATTAATCATATTTCACATACCTACTTTTCCTCACATGCCATATCTCTTTTCCTCTTTCATCCTAGCCTTCAATCTGTTCTGCACAAGCAGCTGTCGACAGCCCTGCTCCATCATGTCGACAGATCAGGCTCCACAGACACCAGTTTTTGCATTTTGTCTGTTTCGGTCGACAGACAACAATTCATCTGTCGACAGCCAAGCACAGTTTCTGACTTCCCAGAACATCCACTTTTCTGTCTGTGTGCATCTGTCAACAGGCTCCTTCTAGCTGTCGACAGCCACACACTTTCCATGCATTTCTTGGATATCTCACAACATTCTCTTTGAGCAGGTTCATGCCTTTCAAGTAAGGTGTCACTTGGGTGTCTATGCATGTTCTACTCATTCATACCCACATGATATTAAAGCCATTGTCTGTATCACCATGATTTTGACATACTTCTCATGTAAGAGTCTAGGTTGTATCATTCGGAGAATATTAATCTAATCTAATGGATATCACCTAACTCCCTTGCATAACTCTCTTGTAGGCACACATTGTTCACAAGTGTCTTGATTAGTCCTATGGTCATTGAACTCTATGTCTAGCATTGATTGTTAACCACATACATTATTTGACCTTGATTTTCAAACAGAACATGATAAAATTCAAAAAAAAGGAGAAAAACTACCTATTTCTCATATCTCAATACAATTCAAAAATTGGGCTCAAGATAGAACAATGATGTATATTGCTGAGTAACCGGGGACATGGGCATCACAAATGTCTGTCCTCGCGTTAAAAAGCTTACTCATTAACTCTGTAGAATGGTATGATGGTCACTCTCACTGAGTAACTGGGGGTAAGGGCACTGGAAATGTCTATCTTCACGTCAAAAGGTGTTCGTGAACCTAATTACCACTTTTCCCATTGCATTTTGTTAATAAAAAAAATTATAATAATAATAAAAAGAAATAGTGTGAAGCCTCCACTGTTTGATTAATTCCCGGTCCATTGGTGTCTATGGCTAGCCATCTAAGTAGACATTTTCTTCATCAACCATTTGACAATCCTTTACTTGGAATCGTGTTCGTCTACAATAGTTTGTTATTCAACTGGGGTTATGGTAATCCCCTAAGTTTTGGTAAGATGTTCTCTTCATGCTCCAACCTGCAACTTTTTGAGCATTATGTTTAAACCATTGAGGATATTGAATTGACTTAATATCAATGAGTATGATAGTTTAAACTGTGTCCACCTATTTTACACCTTATACATTCTTTGGATACACACTGCTCAGCAATTCATTACCAAATTCCTCGAAAATTTCCATTCTGGCACATTTTCTGTGTGTGCCTGTCGACAGGCCGTTGGGCATCAGTCGATAGCCAGCGGCCACCTTGTTTTGGAAAACCCAACGGGCGCACCGCTTCAGGGCTGATTTGGTGGGACCCTTGCCTTTTCAAATCCCATCCCAACTCCTTAAAAAGGCACCCACACCCCTTCTTCCTTCTCTACCACCAAAACCATCCCCAACCCCAAAACCCCTCCTTCTCTAGAGCGCAAACCCTACCCTGTCACCCTCATGCTTTCTCTCTTCTGTCTGTATCTCTCTTCCCTTCATCGCTCCTCTGTACTTCATTCTTTCTATCCCCATGGCTTCCAAGGCGAAGAAGCTGGTCTCCCGTCGTTGTCCCGCTTCCTCTAAAGCAGGCGAAGGCTCCCGGGCTCCCACTGAGCGCCGGACGAAGCATCGGGATGATCGGTTGCCCGAACTCGTGGTTCCTCCTCGTCTGAATCTCACATGGGCTAAGGGCTCCTTTACCAAGCTTGTACAGCCTCAGTATGTTGATTTCACTTCCTTGGCAGACCTGTTTCTGAACCTCCAACCCCTCTTTGACACCCAGGGCTAGACGGTCTTTCTCTATTCCCATACGGTCTATTCTCCTACTGCTGTCAGTGAATTTTTCAACAATCTATGCTACTCTGAGGACAATGAGTTCTACACCTCTGTCAAGGGAACTCCTTTCAAACTCACTGCTAATCTCTTTAGCACAGCACTTCAAACCCCTAACTCTGGGGCTGATATACTCACCCATCACCCATCTGCCTCTGAGTACTATCATCTCATCACCCTCCAACCATATGATGGAACCAAGAAAATAGCTAAACTCAATGCCAACTCTTTTCCCCCACTGAACAGGATGATTCACCATATCTTCACCACCCTGATTGCTCCAAAGCATGGCAGTCGGGAACTCGTCACAGAGGTTCATAAATCTCTTTTTACCTTCTTCCTCAAGTGCGAGCAGATCAACCTCCCTGCACTCATGCTTGGCTTAAACCGTCACTGCTTCTACAATCCCAGGAGATCCATGCCATATGCCTGCCCAATCACTTCCCTTCCTCGGTTCATTGGCATCAACATTCCTGACAGTGAATGTGTCCAGCTCAACTCTCGCAGTAGTTTTGATCTCACTGCTGTACATAGGATGAGGTATAAGCTGGTTGATGGGGTTGTCACACGCGAACTCAAGGGTAAGGCACCAGCTGCTGCCATCGATGAAGATCGGGAGGATGATGAAAATGATGATGATCATGATGAAGAAGCTGATGAAGACTCCCAGTCTGAGCCTCTCGATGCTCGGGGAGATGACGTTAGTGTTGACTCTAGTGATTCTGCTGCTGAGCCTTCCATGCGTGATCTTCTAGCACAATTACAGCTTCAGATGTCCACTGGTTTTGATAAGCTTCATGCACGTTTGGACACTGTGGATACAAGCATTGACGCACTCGCGGATACTCAAGTCCAGCTCCAGCTCCGCTTCACTAGGCTGTCTACTGAGCTTTGTGACATCTGTCAGGCCTCTGCACCGCCTGGCGATGATGTTGCTTAGAGAGTCTAAGTGTCTTTTGTTGTGGGTCATGGTCATAGTGTTGATGCACTAGTTTGTCTTTGTTGTGATGTTGTCTTCGTCTTTTGCAATTCCTCATGTTACGTTATTTCTACTGTTGTAACTATGTGTAATGATTGCCACATCAATGAAATTCACATTTACTTGCTCTCTTCCTGTATGTATGACGTATATTTTTGGATGTTGTCAAAAGGGGGAGAACTAAATTACAACTCAATTGTGCATTAATTGAAAATTTTTGTCATCATCAAAAAGGGGGAGAATGCTGGGTTTAAATGAATTTATATTTGAAGATTGTTTTTGGTGATGAACAATTGATAAGCAATACTTGATGAACACTTCATGAACCATGCAAACACATGTTCAACTTCATCATTTAAAGGTTCATGTTATCTCACTAATAATGGTCTTACATGTAGGTGAGATTGCACAAAAGACAGTGTGTTAAAACTAGAGCAAAAAGATCAAGAAAAGCTCAGAAGAAAAGCATATGTCGATAGCTCCTCAGCTGCCTGTCGACAGAAAACTGCAGACAGAAAACACCAGGTTCTGAACATAGCCATCTGTCGACAGATCCCAGTCGACTGTCGACAGCTACCTACAGGAAAACCCTTCCCGGAAGTTCAAAGATCTGGCTAATGCAAATTTGTCTCTAGCTGCCGACAGATGATCTAAGGCCTGTCGACAGACGTAAACTGAATCTCAATACGAGATCTCCATATGTTTCCTATGTGGGTGTTTCCTTGTTCCACCACTCTCTATACTTGAACACCCATATAAAAGGAACTCTTTGGAGTTAATTTCGTACACAAGCAGCCACCATCCAATACCCTAATAAAATCCAAGAGAAGAAGTCTCTCTGCTGCTCTGCTTCAACCTGCCGCCCATAAAACAAGAAGATCTGTCTTCCAAGCGTAGGTGAAGTCAGTTCGTCGGTGATTCAAGCTTCTACATCAATCTGAACCTGTCAAGATGAAGTTTGAAGATCATCCAGACGACCTGTAGAAGAGTTCTACATAAGGATTTGATTCTCCAACTCAGAACCCTTTTAAGTCTCTGTTTTCACTTCTGTGTGTGTGGTTGTGGATCAAGTGATTCTTGTACTTGGTCTACGTGGTCTATGTTGATCGGATCGTGGTTTCACATCAGACAACTTGTGTGTGTGAGTTGTAGTGTTGAACTATCTCGTAAGCAGTGTTTCTGCGTATGTGTGTGTGGACGGTGGACGTAGGATACACAAGTTGTGTACTCCGAACCACCTTAAAACCTCGTGTCCTGTGGTTTGCACATCTTTACATTAGATGTTTGGTAGGCACGTTGTTTTCACACGCGCTAGTTAAATTGCTACTCTTTCTATCTATGCCTAACACATCTAAGTTTAGTTTGCACTCTGTTGCAAGTCTCAAAAGTTTGTGTTTTTCATCAAAAGAAGGTGGTAGTCAATTTTAATTGGTAGTAATCTATTCAACCCCCCTTCTAGATTACCATATAGTATAATTCTGCAACCTTTCAATATACTCCTAAACCATCATCTACCGAATCTCCTTCTACAAAGTATGTTTCTACAATAGTAGGTTCCTCAAGAAACTCTGGGACTTGACTTAACTTAGAACATCTCTCAGCCAAAGTCATAACATATTGGGCATGGACTTGCCTACCCTTCTCCTTGTGAATGTGTGGCTCAGAGGGACCAGACTCTTCTAGACCTAGACTTGATCTTAGACATAAATCTAAACAACTCTGTATAGGAAAAATGCCCCTAGACGGGCGAGCATCAGTGCTTAAGCTTAAGAGAGTTGACCCTTGGCCGATCGGAGGAGACTCCACAGAGGAAGGGTGCACAATGGAGACCTCACATTCCCACCGTTGAAAATTAGTTTTTTTTTTTTTTTTTTTTGAGTCAAGGCTAAGAACCATGAGCTTTTGACTCAAGGTTGCCACGACTGGCTAGGTAAGTGATGGAGGAAGGATGAGTTGGAAAAGAAGAGGGAGGAAAGTAGCTGGAGCCGGACAATCATGTGTCGGGTAGGCTTTAGATGAGGAGGAAGAAGATGAAGGAGATGGAGGAACTGAGTTGGAACCAAAGAGTGAAAGAAGGCCAAAGTCCTCACAAAGTTCCTCTACCTCGACCGCTTCTTCTTCTTCCTCACTTTTCGACAATTCTTCCACGATATGCTCCCTTGTTCCTAGTTGGATGGGTCCCTCAATGAAATGTTCCTTTAGGGTCCAGGTAAGAGGTGTATATGGTATGAAAGTGTAATACCCGGCTTCCCGACTTTTCGTTCGGTGTCTTGGATGACTGGCCACTAACGCGTCCAGGCTAGGCGACGCATTAGTGTCTCGTCGTGGGTGTCCGACGTGATAGTCATACTTGTCACGCCCGGTTTTCCTGTCACGTTCTTGTCACAACAGGTCAACGTGTCGTGACAGTGTTCCATTGCTTCGGTCGTCTGACGCCTGTTAGGGTGGCAGGTGTGTTAGTACGACCTGTCGGGTTGTCACAGCGTCCCTGGGGAACGTGTACTTGTCGTGGTGCATTGACCCTTTGTGTTAACGCCCTTAATACGACGCGTTTCCTGGTTGCGACTTAGGTGCCGAAGGCTTAAAGCCATGGTCAGCGACCCTTCTTCCCTTTCTTCTTCCTCTTCCCTTTCCTCTCCTCCGGCAGTTCGCCGCCTCCCTCTCTTCCCTTTGTACATTTTAGGTGAGGAGGAGGACCGTGCTCGTGTCCTTGGCATTGTGGAGCTTGTGTGGAGCGAGGACGAGGTGGCCAATCCGACGTGAAGGGCCCTTATGGGTTCGTTTCTTCATTTAAGGTAGGGATTGCTTGTATCCTTCTCGATCTGGGTGGATTGAAAGCCCCTTGTGCTTTCTAGATAGTTTAAATAGCTTCTTCATGCTCCCCTTCCGTGTGTGGTATGTGTGTGGTGTGTGGGTGGCCCTGGGATGGAGCATCCCGTGGGTCTGCCTTTCTGTTGGTGTCGCGACTGCGGTGGACGTAGCGACACCAGAAGAGGCGTCTGCCCAGTCGGATGCGACCTTGTCGCGATGCCTTGCCCCATCGCGACATGGTTTGTTGTCGTGACGCGCTTCCACGTCGCGATAAGGTTGTTGTTGCGGTGCCTCTTCCCGTCGCGATGGTATCGCGACGGCCTAGGAGGACGCAAAAATGCATGTGTTGCGTCAGGTGTTTTCGTGGTTCCGGTTGGGGTGTCGGTGTGTGCCCTAGGGCTGGCTTTCCTTTAGGACCTTCAGGTGGGGAATGCGGCAGGGTTCAGTTATTGAAGGTGACACCTTAGTGGCCATGTACTGGCGGCGGTGCCAGGAGGGTCGCGTCTATCTAATAATCGATTGACCAACAGTCAATCGATTATTAGGAGAGTGATGGGCCTTCCGTACTGACTGGTGGTGTTCCGAGGTTCTAGCTTGTTCGTGCGTGCCTTGGTTGGCTGACGGCCCTCTCAAGGGTATGTGTGTGCCTCGTGCTTGCTGGGCTTGTCGTGGGTTATTAGCCAGTGGTTCTGCGTGATTCTTGTTGTGCTTGCCCCGCCTGTTCGCCCAGTGCTTGGCTCTTGTGGGCTTGTCCCGTTCAGAGGTTGTCTCCATTTCCTGGGACCCCCATCCCCGTGAGCCCGTTGAGGGAGTACTCTAGGCTACAGGCGTGCTTGAGTCTATGCCTAGTTGGCAGACTCTGGAGCGGAGGGGAAAATGAGGTTTGGACAGCGACGCCAAGTCGTTTGTAGAGCTCTCTTGTTTGGGGTGGGACGCCAAGGTGATTGAGGTGTTTTCTTTCCAGCATGGCTTAGACAATCCTCTTTCTCACTACCTCTCTCTACGTTGGTTCCAAAGCCATGTAGTAGTGCTAGGCGTGGGGCCATAGCTTGGCCAGACTGTGGTGCTGCCTGTGTTTTTGTGGTGTATCTATAGTGGCTCTGTCTCGCTCTTTCGGGGACGTTAGAGGCAGGAGCCAGGCTGGCGAGCAGAGGGAGTGGCTGGTGTGTCCTCCTCTTGGCTGCTAGTGGAGGTGGCTTGGTTGTTGTTGTTGTGACGGCATTTCCTCATGACGTTTCCATGTGTTATCTGTTACCCTAGCTTGCACGGCGGTTATAGCTTGGTCGTGCCTACTTTCTATAGGCATCATTGGCTTGGTCTTGTTGGTCTATGTTGCTGGTGGTTTCCGCTTCAGTGTCCTCTTGGTTTCGTAGTCCCGTTCTTTGGTGCCAGTCTGTGGTAGCACTGGCATGTGTGGTTTTCCGACCTCGTGACGTGTCTGGGGTCTGGGATGGTTCTGCATGTGGGCCCTTGACTTTATGGAGGTCTGAGGTGGCCGTGCTTGTGGTGATACGTCCTTCTTACATGGTTGTTCTGTGGTCTCCGTGAGACCCCTATCTCGGAGAGCGTGTCAAGATTTTTTTCCATGTTGTGCCTGACTCCGTTGGTTTTTACGGGAATCGTGTGTGTGTCACGACCCTGGGTTGGTGGTCATGGCGTTGCATTGTTCTGTTTCGCTGCTTAGTAGTACACTACTGTAGGTGTTCCTCACTTTATAGCTTTCTAGTGTAGTTTCCTATTTTCTGTGTTCCTGCTGCTCTGGTCGGTGAGGGACTGGTAATCCTTACTAGGCCTTGTTCGCGAGGGTCACCCCCTTACTCTCTTCAGCTAGGAGCTCGTCGTTGCAGGAGCTCGGTGTCGGACGGGTTGCAGAGACGGCTGTAGTGTCGTGTGCTATTAGCAGCAGTGAGAGCGAGTGTTGTGAGCTCTTGTACTTGAGTGAGTTGAGAGTTGTGCTTTGCAAGTTTTCAGCGTATGCCCCTTAAGGGCTGCACCTTGTAGGTGATGCTTTTCCTTCCCTTTTGTCAGGGAGATCCGAGCAACAATCTACAAAAAGGGATGAAATAAACGAGGGAAAAGGAAATGTGATCGCCAGGCACGCGAGGGTGCCGAATGGAAATGCACGCGCGAGGGGTGCGAGATGGAATGGGTGATCGCGAGCGTACCTTTTTAGCAGAGAGATTGCGCGGAGATGATGTGGGTCGTCTCTTCCCCTACGAGCACGGCCGGCCGTGGTAGAGGGCGTTTTCCATATTGATTACCCTGACAAAGAAAAAATACAAAAATGAAGAGGGGATTAGCCATGGGCGTGTAGTATACAATTCAAAAAAAATGAATAAAATGACATAAATAAAGAATGGGAGAACTTACCGCGTGGTGGCTTTTAAACCCCTAAAAATGTAGGTGTGTGTGTGTATAATGCATGCATGTGTGTAAAAGAGGTAAAATGGGCCACGTGGGGCCCGGAGGAGATAAATAAAAAGACAAGAGAGGGGAAGGGGGGGTGCTTCCCCAAATGTCGGTGCGGCGTGACGGACCGTTGCCGGAGTTGATGGAGGACATGGAGGAAGACCGTGCTCCTCTCGCCTCACGCATGGAATGGAAGGAGATGACGGCATCGAACTCCAGGGAAGGAGGACGGATCGGTGAGGAAGGGCTCGGAGTCGAGGCGCCGATCCGGAAGGGCTTTGCCGCTTCTAGAATCCCCCTGAACAAATGACCCCTCGGGTCCAATTTATAGGCAACAGATTCTTAAATCGCGTCCACTACAGCGGACACCTATTAAGCATGAATCACGTCCAGGAGGCTAGCCGCGATTCAAAAGTCAAATTGATGCGACAATCGTAGCCCACAGCTAGGCTCTGAATCGCGTCTGGGTGGCAGGCTGCGATTAAGAAAGTCAAACTGATGTGACAGGCGCATCATGACCATAGCTGCAGCTACGCTTTGGAATCGCACGGGCCAGGCCGCCGCGATTTGAATCGCAACCGCCTTGTCCGCCGCGATTAAGACTTGCAAGGTTTCGAGGCAATCGGTTCATGAATGCACTATCTGTTGACGCGGGATTGCGAATTTGACCTTCTAAATCGCGTCGACTGACAAGGCCGCGATTCAGGGATTTTGTCATGATTACACGATGAGATGCGCCGGCTGTAGAGCCAGACGTAGGGTTTGACTTTTGAATAGCGTCCAAGCGGGTGGACACTATTCCAATTAGAACATGTGATGAAAAATCTCTTAAATACGTCGGCTTTGATCACCGCGTTAAGGACCTAAATGCGTCCACCATGTCCGACGCATTTTAGTGGGCTTAAAAGGCATCTGTTGTAGCGAACGCGAATCAATGAAGTTGTCTATGGGCCAAATTTAGCTTCCGGGGGTGCTGCCCCTGGAGACCCCCGCCGAGGCGCTGCCCCCGGACCCCCGCGACCTGACCGCGCAGGTCGATTCAAAACTGAACCACCTTGAAGTGATGGGGAAGCACCGAGAAAGAGTGGATGAGATCCAAAAATATTGGGAAACTACTCTTGCAAGGCAAAATGAAGGCCATTTATGGCATTATGGCACAATATGAAATTTGCTCGTGGTGGAGCCAAATTCGCGTGTCTACACACCTTTCTTCTTGTACCTATGTTTTTATTTGGGACATGTTGTATAGACTTTTGTATATTGTATATCTTGCTATAGTTATTTAAATTCAGTACATATCTCACTAGACTATTCTTCTAACCCTTCTAGGTCTTCGGATTCGTGGGTGGGGGTGCAAACTTCGGGGTCCCTAGCGAGGGTCCGAGAGGTCGGGTTGTTACAGTTGGTATCAGAGCGTGGGTCTACTGAGATTTGTAATGAGTTAATAACTATAGTTATCCCAAATAAAAGTACTAGTACGCTGCTGACACCGTCCATCTATTGTTAGGCTTGTGCTTTCAATTGTTTTACAGGTGTGCGGCTTCCATGCAAGGTTTGTGTGCATGCTACAGGAGGGTTGTAGCTATGCTATGTCGTGTGCGTGAAGAGTGTGGTTGCTCGGTGTTTTCGTGCCATGGTGGCGTGGTTGGCGGTTAACTCGCTAGCAATGGTCTTCCCCATGTGAAGGACAGTTGCAAGCAAGTCCAGGTGCGGTGCTCTTGGTCGTCATCGGTGCTTTTGGGTGCATGTGTGCCGCTACGGCTAAGTGAGCCTGCGTGTGGTGTGGCCTTCACTGGTGCAGGGTTGTTGTCTGTTGAACTTGTGGAAGGTGTCCTTGTCTTGTTGGTTGTCCCCCTGTTATTGGGGTGTGTGCTGTATTGGTTGTGTGTGTGGTCTCTTGTCTGTGCGTCGTTGTGCGTTGTGCTCTGCTCAGTCGACGTCATTGCTCGAGCTAAGCAGATATTCTTTGTGTCGTGTTGCATAGCTGGGTAAGCGCTGCAACACTTGGTTCTGCTTGTTTGTCAGCCTTCTGCTGGCTGGTTGTGAGCTCTGGTGAGGTGCTCCCAGAGTTCTTCTCTGTTGGTTCTAGTGGAAGTAGTGTTTCCCCATAGCTATGTTGTGCTCATTTCTGGTTGTTGTTGTGTTGCCATCTGGGTTGAGATGCATCACTTGGTTGCCCTATGTTCTGGTGAGATTTCTCAGAACCGTTTGTTGTAGTCTTAGTGAGGGTCTCTCCCAGAACTATTTCGTGCTCATTTCCGTTCGTTGTTGTGCTATCTCAAGGTTTGAGGTATGTTATTGATTTGGCTGGTGCATTCTGGCGGGTTTTCCCAGAACTGTGCCTTGGTGGTTTTGGTGGAGGTTCTACCAGGACCGGCTTGCGTTGCTTCTGCAATTCTACTTGCTGCAGTGTTCTCTCTGAAGGTCTATGTTGTTTGGTCGTTTGGGTTGTGCGTTCTGATGAACGTTCTTCCCAGGATTGCTCTTTGTCGTTTCTAGCAAGGGTTCTTTCCCAGGAGTTCTCTATGTTCATTTCGGGCCACTGTTGTTTTGCCCTTGTTGTTTGAAGTGTGTCGTTTGGTTTGGTTGTCTATTCTGGTGAAGTTCTCCTGGGATGACTTTTTATCATTCCTAGTAGAGGTCCTTCCCATGGTTGCTTCATGTTGTTTTGGTTGTCGTTGTTCTCTCTGTAACATCCCATGTTACCTTTGACCAGTCACCCTCCGTCAAGGGTAGCGACACCCTGTCTGTCGCCTTCTGAAGGCGACAGGATGGTGGTCGTGTTCTGCTTGGGAACGCGATGGCCAGGCTGTCGCTTTCACTATGCTGCCAGCAACATGCGACTTTGTCGTTTTGCTGTCTGAAGAGAGGTGACAGGTGTCAACCTGCGACAGTGGGAAGGCGACGGGTCCTCCGTCACAACGTGGTGTCTGGCATGCATGGCTGACACGTGGCGAGGTCGCAGGTCAGCTTGACCATTGACCAGGGGATAGCGACAGGATGTATATCGCCTTCAGTAAAGGAAGGCGACGCACCCCCTGTCGCGTTCTCATGTTCAAAGGTTTAAGTGCCCAAGCCGTGAGCACAAGCCCCAGTTCGTCCCTTTGCTTGGTGCAACCTTCTTCTCCAGTGAACTGAAGCTTGGGGGACTGCGTGGGAGATTGGGAGGAGTCTTCTTGGTGATCTTGCAAGGTAAGGTGTTGGTGGTTGTTGTCCTTGTTCTTCCATGGTTGATCTCTCCCTCATTGTGTCTTCTCCTCTCTTTGGCATGCTTGGATGCTCTTCAAGAAAGGGGAATCACCCGGCTCGTGGGAGGAGGTTCGTGGAACGTCGGAGCTCAGAGGTGGAGGGTTGCTAGCCTACGAGAAGGGCCCTTGAGGTTGGATCTTCTTCTCGAGGTAGGGAAACCATCCTTCCCCCTAGTTCTACTTGTTTAGGATTCCAAACCCCTCTTCCAAGCCTAGATCTACCATGCTAGGTTGTTGATATGCATTTTGTGATCGGTGTGGATTGTGTTCTTTTGAATGCATGCAATGGTTTGCTTGGGTTGATGAGGGTTCTCCTTGTGTTGAGTGAGATGCATGCGAGTGTAGCCTAATTTGCATGCTTGTTGGGGTTCTTTTGAGGGTGGTTTGAGCTCATTGGAGCCATGTTTAATTGCCTACATTATCCCCTCCCCACGGATGTGTTTGTAGTGTGGTTGAGGCCTTGTTGAAGGGGGGCTCGGTGGGTGTTCACCTGGTAATGCGACACCTTGGGTGTCTCTACCCAGGTGGCGACGCATCGATGCGTCGCCTTCAGGAACTTCTGAAAGTGACAGCACCTCTATCGCCATCCTGGTAGCGACAGGAGGGCCGTCGCCTTCTGCCTACTTTCCGTTTCGGTTCCTATTTCCCTTGCTGACCTATCAGGTCACTGGAGCACTAACCTAGTCGTGACAAGGCCTATGTCGCGACCAGATGAGTAGGGTTGCGCCGGCCTGTGTGTCGTCATCGTGATGGCGACACCAGGCGTGTCGCCTTCTCAGACAGAGAAGGGACTTTGCCACCTGCTCAGTGTCTTGCTTCCGCTGTGACTCGGTTTTCTTAGCACCTGTGCTGTTTCCTAGTACAGTGCTACTTCTAGTCTCTCTCTCTTCACCCGGTGCTAGGCACTTGAGGGCTTGTCCGCGAGACAGGTTGTTACCGTTACCTAGGACCCTCGGTTCCTGCGCGCTTGTGTCAGAGGGTGTTGCTCCAGGCGGCGGGGTTTGCTCGAGTCGTTGACTTTGGTAGCAGTAGGGGAAAACGGTGGGACAGTGACGTGGTCGTTTGTGGAGCTCTCTTAGCTGAGACTGGTACGCCGGTAGTGTGTGACTCGTATGGCGCAGTTCAGCTAGTCCATTCTCACTGCCTCACTCTACGTAGTTCCGGTACCACCTAGAGGTGTCAGGCGTGGGACCGTAGTCCGGCCAGACTACGGCAGTTGTGGTTACTTGTGGTTCCGCGTCTCACTCCGACGGGAGGTGTCAGACATGGACCGTTGGTTGAGGGTAAGATGCGTGGCGCACCTGACCAGTTGACTAGAGTAGTGTACTGTAGCTAGTGTACTTGTCCAGGTAGTTCGCTGTCTGTGTTTACAGCTGGGTTCTTGTGGTGCCTTGGTTTACACGGGTTTTCCAGTCCCGCCGAGTGCCTTAGACCGACGACTGTGTAGTTCTTTCATGCTTCCGCACTTTACTATGTTTAGTAGATTAGACCTTACTGCTTTATTTAATTATTGCACTAGTCTGTGGAACCAGTGGGAGATTGGTAGTCCCTACTGGGCTTCTTCGTGAAGCTCACTCCCTGTTTTGCAGGTAAGACTTCACAGCAGTTCCCTCTGCGGCATAGCGAGGAGACGGGCCCGCAGTAGTCGGCGTCTCTAGTGGCAGTGTTTCCCCCAGTTCTGTACTTCACCCTCGGGGTATGCCCCTAAGGGACATGTTATTCCTTTTCCGTTCTGCACTTGTACTTTTACTACTTTGGGACTTGTACTAGACTTGCACGTTGTGTTAGACTTCTTCTTGCACTAGTTGGTACATTTTTAGTACAGTCGTCGTTATTTACTTTCCGTCACATATCTTGTTAGACCGATCCGTTAGCCCTTCCGGGTCTCCGGACCTGTGGGTGGCGGTGCCGACGGTCGGATCCTTGGTAGGAGCCGGGGACCCGGGCGCCGGGGCCGTTACAGTGGTATCAGAGCCAGGTGTCTATCAAGACTTGTGGTGGAAATGCGTAATGACGTAAAGTCCCTTAGAAAGTATAAGTGAACACTGCTAGCCGCCGGAGTCTTAAGTGTCAATAACTAAATCTAGCTGTTTTGCAGATCATGCCTCCACGCACTCGCAGGCAGGCTCATAACTTGGTGGAGCGTCAGGAGACTGAGTTGAACAGTTCGGTTGCTTCCGAGCAGGTGTCGTTCGGTGCTCAGCCCCAGCAGTTCGAGCAGCCTGATGACCCGTTGCCGTAGGGAGGACCGCAGCAACAGCAGGAGCAGCAGCAGTGGTATCCACCTGCGCCCCCGCCGGCCGTCATGGAGCAGTGGTGGAGAGCGATGTTTCAGGGTCCGTGGCAGTACCTGCCACAGCAGCAGTACCAGCTATACCAGTAGATGCTAGCAGAAGGTCAGTAGTTTTTAGAGATGGCAGCAGAGGAGCAGCCACCACCGACCCCGCAGGCAGCACCGGTTCAGCCGGAGGTACCACCCGTAGTTCGGCAGTAGACTCCAGCAGCAGCAGCAGCACCTGAGGACCGCACCGTGCTTCTGGAGAGGTTCCTTCGTCTTCGACCTCCTACGTTTGTAGGCGACCGCGATCCGGATAGAGCAGAGAGTTGGGTCCATGAGCTCGAGCGCACCTTCGAGACCATGGACTGTGCAGAGTTGGATCAGGTTCGTTTGGCAGTATATCAGCTGAAGGGGTCAGCCCATGAGTGGTGGCGAGCAGTGAGGCTGACCAGGTTTCAGGGCAGGAGGTTGGAGTAGATCTCTAGGCAGCAGTTTCTCGAGGCCTTCCTCGGCGAGTACCTTCCCGACTATGTCTGCCGGGAGAGGAGGGACTTGTTCCACGAGTTAGTCCAGGGAGAATTAACCATGGGACAGTACCATCAGAGGTTTCTGCAGCTACTTCGACACGTTCCCCACGTGGCAGCTAGTGAGCAGGCTCGTACCGAGCGGTTCATTAGCGGGCTACGTCCCGACTTGAGGTGGGCCATGGCTGGTCACCTCTGTGACACCTTGTCAGTAGCAGTGGCGAGAGCTACGGCCCTGGAGCGGGAGTGTCGGTTTCAGCCGCAGCAAAGTGGAGGTTTAGGGAGATCTTCTCCGTACCAGCGCCCCGCAGGTAGTAGGGGGAGTGTGTCTTCTTCTTCCTCTTCGGGAACAGGCGGTGCTAGCCTGACCACGAAGTTGAAGAAGTTGTTCACTCGTGGAGGCAGGCATCACTTGAAGACAGCTTCAGTGTTCTCGAAGATCGACTTGAGGTCGGGTTACTACCAGTTGCGGATTCAGGAGTCAGACGTTCCGAGATCAGCCTTTCGCACCCGCTACGGCCACTTCGAGTTTGTCGTGATGCCTTTTGGGCTCACGAATGCCCCAGCAGCGTTCATGGAGATGATGAACAGTGTTTTCAGCGAGTACCTGGACCGGTTCGTGGTGGTGTTCGTCGACGACATCCTGGTATACTCAGCGACGGCGGAGGAGCACGAGGTTCACTTGAGGCTGGTATTGCAAACTTTGAGGAGTCACCGACTTTATGCCAAGTTCAGCAAGTGTGAGTTTTGGCTAAAGGAGGTGCACTTCCTTGGGCACGTTGTTTCTGGTGCAGGTGTGGCAGTTGATCCCGCCAAGGTTGAGGCCATTGTTTCTTGGGGCCAGCCCACTATAGTTGCTGAGGTTCGCAGTTTCCTGGGGCTGGCAGGCTACTACAGGAGGTTCATGCAGGACTTTGCCAGAGTTGCAGAGCCTTTGACCCGTTTGACCAGGCGGGAGACCCGGTTTGTGTGGACGACAGAGTGCGAGCAGAGTTTCCAGGAGCTGAAGAGTCGGCTGACTTCAGCTCCGATCCTTGTTGTTCCTTCTGGCACTGGCGGCTTTGTTGTCTACACAGATGCTTCGGGTACTGGTTTGGGTGCTGTGTTGATGCAGCACGGTCGAGTAGTTGCCTATGCTTCTCGTCAGCTGAAGAAGCATGAGCAGAACTACCCGACGCACGACCTGGAGCTTGCAGCGGTCGTGTTTGCCTTGAGGTTGTGGAGGCACTACTTGTACGGTGAGGTGTTCGAGGTCTTCACCGACCACCGCAGCTTACAGTATGTCTTCACGCAGAGGGATCTCAACCTCAGGCAGCGCAGGTGGCTCGAATACTTGAAGGACTATGACTTTAGTCTTTCCTATCACCCAGGGAAGGCTAATGTCGTGGCAGATGCTTTGAGTAGGAGAGCCCACCTGAGTTCTTTGTTGGTTAGACACTGGAGACTTCTGGAGGACGCCGCTCAGAGTGTGTTTGTACCGTCGAGCATCCGGGAGAGGGCAGTGGCAGCCGTCCTGACCATTCGTCTGTGGATTTTTCAGCAGGTACTTGAGGCTCAGAATGCAGACGAGGACTTGGCAGACGTGTTGCGGTTGCCCGAGGTAGCACTGGACGAGGACAACGAGGTTCGTTTCCGAGGCAGACTCTACGTTCCAGAGGACGCCAGGGAGGAGGTACTGTCCGAGGCTCACCGGTCGCGATACTCTATTCATCCAGGCTCTACCAAAATGTACCATGACATGAGGGTACTCTTTTGGTGGCCGGGGATGAAGAGAGATATCGCTGAGTTTGTTTCGCGTTGCCTTACTTGTCAGCAGGTGAAGGCAGAGCACCAGCGTCCTGGTGGTGAGTTGCAGTCGCTTCCCATTCCAGTGTGAAAGTGGGAGCATATCACCACGGACTTTGTTTCTGGCTTACCTCGTACCTCTCAGGGGCACGACAGTGTTTGGGTCATCGTTGAAAGGTTGACGAAGACCACTCGCTTCCTTCCAGTCAGAGCAGCTTGGTCAGTTGACAGACTTGCTCGGTTGTTTGTGGACAGAGTGGTACCTTTGCACGGAACCCCGGTCTCTATTGTCTCAGATAGAGATCCGAGGTTCACTTCTCGTTTCTGGCACAGCTTTCAGCAAGCACTTGGCACTGAGCTGAGGCTGAGTTCGGGTTACCACCCACAGACAGACGGGAAGTCTGAGCGGACCATACAGACCCTCGAGGACTTGTTGAGAGCGTGTTGCCTAGACTGGGGCGGCACGTGGGAGTCGCACCTTCCCATGGTGGAGTTTTCTTATAATAATAGCTTTCACTCTAGCATCGGGATGGCGCCCTACGAGGCTCTGTATGGTCGGCCGTGCAGGACACCGTTGCACTGGCACGAGGTTGGTGAGAGGCAGTTGCTGGGTCCGGAGTTAGTTCGGCAGTGTGTAGACACAGTGAGGCTGATCCGACAGAGGTTGCAGACAGCGCAGAGCAGACAGAAGAGCTATGCCGACGTCCGCAGAAGACCGCTTCAGTTCGAGGTTGGCGACAGAGTGCTCCTTCGGATCTCGCCTACCAAAGGCGTTCTCAGGTTGGAGAAGAAGGGCAAGCTCAGCCCGAGGTTTGTTGGCCCTTTTTCCATCCTGGAGCGTGTAGGCGAGGTCGCTTACTGGTTAGCCCTTCCGTCTGAGTTGGTAGGTGTTCACGATGTCTTCCACGTTTCGCAGCTGAGGAAGTACATGCCAGATCTGTCGCATGTGCTCGACTACTCGCAGCTTGAGGTCGCCCCCGACTTGTTCGTGCCGGAGTACCCAGTCAGCGTGGTGGACCGCAGAGTGCAGCAGCTTCACAGGAGGAGTATCCCACTCGTCAAGGTGGTTTGGGAGCACCGCGCTGGTGGCGAGGCCACTTGGGAGCGTGAGGACGAGATGCGGGAGCAGTTTCCTTACTTGTTCGAGTGACAGGTACGCAGTTTTACTTTGTTCCCCTAGTTTTGCCGTGAATTTCGAGGACGAAATTATATTTTTGTTGGTTAGATTGTAACATCCCATGTTACCTTTGACCAGTCGCCCCCCGTCAAGGGTAGCGACACCCTGTCTGTCGCCTTCTGAAGGCGACAGGATGGTGGTCGCGTTCTGCTTGGGAACGCGTTGGCCAGACTGTCGCTTTCTCTCTGCTGCCAGCAACATGCGACTTTGTCATTTTGCTGTCTGAAGAGAGGTGACAGGTGTCAACCTGCGACAGTGGGAAGGCGACGGGTCCTCCGTCACGACCTAGTGTCAGGCCTGCATGGCTGACACATGGCGAGGTCGCAGGTCAGCTAGACCATTGACCAGGGGATAGCGACAGGATGTATGTCGCCTTCAGTAAAGGAAGGCGATGCACCCCCTGTCACATTCTCATGCTCAAAGGTTTAAGTGCCCAAGCCGTGAGCACAAGCCCCAGTTCGTCACTTTTCTTGGTGCAACCTTCTTCTCCGGCGAACTGAACCTTGGGGGACTTCATGGGAGCTTGGGAGGAGTCTTCTTGGTGATCATGGAAGGTAAGGTGTTGGTGGTTGTTGTCCTTGTTCTTCCATGGTTGATCTCTCCCTCATTGCGTCTTCTCCTCTCTTTGGCATGCTTGGATGCTCTTCAAGGAACGGGAATCACCCGGCTCGTGGGAGGAGGTTCTTGAAACGTCAGAGCTCGGAGGTGGAGGGTTGCTAGCCTACGAGAAGGGCCCTTGAGGTTGGATCTTCTTCTCGAGGTACGGAAACCATCCTTCCCCCTAGTTCTACTTGTTTAGGATTCCAAACCCCTCTTCCAAGCCTAGATCTACCATGCTAGGTTGTTGATATGCATTGTGTGATCGGTGTGGATTGTGTTCTTTTGAATGCATGCAATGGTTTGCTTGGGTTGATGAGGGTTCTCCTTGTGTTAAGTGAGATGCATGCGAGTGTAGCCTAATTTACATGCTTGTTGGGGTTCTTTTGAGGGTGGTTAGAGCTCATTGGATCCATGTTTAATTGCCTACATGATCCCCTCCCCACGGATGTGTTTGTAGTGTGGTTGAGGCTTTGTTGAAGGGGGGCTGGGTGGGTGTTCACCTGGTAATGCGACACCTTGGGTGTCGCTACCCAGGTGGCGACACATCGATGCGTCGCCTTCAGGAACTCCTGAAGGTGATAGCACCTCTGTCGCCATCCTGGTAGCGACAGGAGGGCCGTCGCCTTCTGCCTGCTTTCCGTTTCGGTTCCTGTTTCCCTTGCTGACCTATCAGGTCACTGGAGCACTGACCTGGTCGCGACAAGGCCTATGTCGCGACCAGATCAGTAGGGTTGCGCCGGCCTGGGTGTCGCCATCATGATGGCGACACCAGGCCTGTCGCCTTCTCAGACAGAGAAGGGACTTTGCCACCTGCTCAGTGTCTTGCTTCCGCTGCGACTCGGTTTTCTTGGCACCTGTGTTGTTTCCTAGTACAGTTCTACTTCTAGTCTCTCTCTCTTCGCCCGGTGCTACGCACTTGAGGGCTTGTCCGCGAGACAGGTTGTTACCGTTACCTGGGACCCCCGGTTCCCGCGCGCTTGTGTCAGAGGGTGTTGCTCCAGGCGGTGGGGTTTGCTCGAGTCGTTGACTTTGGTAGCAGTAGGGGAAAACGGTGGGACAGCGACGTGGTCATTTGTGGAGCTCTCTTAGCTGAGACTGGTACGCCGGTACTGTGTGACTCGTACGGCGCAGTTCAGCTAGTCCGTTCTCACTGCCTCACTCTACGTGGTTCCGTTACCACCTAGAGGTGTCAGGCGTGGGACCGTAGTCCGGCCAGACTACGACAGTTGTGGTTACTTGTGGTTCCGCGTCTCACTCCAACGGGAGGTGTCAGACATGGACCGTTGGTCGAGGGTAAGACACGTGGCGCACTTGACCAGCTGACTAGAGTAGTGTACTGTAGCTAGTGTACTTGTCCAGGTAGTTCGCTGTCTGTGTTTACAGCTGGGTTCTTGTGGTGCCTTGGTTTACACGGGTTTTCCGGTCCCGCCGAGTGGCTTAGACCGATGGTTGTGTAGTTCTTTCACACTTTCGCACTTTACTCTGTTTAGTAGATTAGACCTTACTACTTTATTTAATTATTGCACTAGTCTATATGCTTGTGGAACCAGTGGGAGATTGGTAGTCCCTATTGGGCTTCTTCGTGAAGCTCACTCCCTGTTTTGCAGGTGAGACTTCACAGCAGTTCCCTCCGCGGCGTAGCGAGGAGACGAGCCCGCAGTAGTCGGTGTCTCTAGTGGCAGTGTTTCCCCCAGTTCTGTACTTCACCCTCGGGGTATGCCCCTAAGGGACGTGTTATTCCTTTTCCGTTCTGCACTTGTACTTTTACTACTTTGGGACTTGTACTAGACTTGCACGTTGTGTTAGACTTCTTCTTGCACTAGTTGGTACATTTTTAGTACAGTCGTTGTTATTTACTTTCCGTCACATATCTCGTTAGACCGATCCGTTAGCCCTTCCGGGTCTCCAGACCCGTGGGCGGCGGTGCCGACGGTCGGATCCTTGGTAGGATCCGGGGACTCGGGCGCTGGGGCCGTTACACTCTCTCTCTCTCTGTAGAGATGAACTGTCGTTGTTGCCGGTTGGACTGTCTGTGTTGCAATCTGCTTGGGCATTTCCGGTCAAGGTGTTGTGCCGTTGGCCGTGCGTCTAGCTGCTGCGTTGGCTAGCTCACTTTGTTGATGGTTTCCAAGTTTCTCAATTGCTCTAGTGGGACTTCATGTGTCCCCGTGTTTCGGGTGGTTTGCTTCATTTTCTCACGCCCAACGTGCTCTTTCAAATGGTGGTCTAGTGAGTGCAGTCCGTGTCTGGATGGCGGTGCTTCTTGTGGAAGTGCCAGTCTTGCGTGTGGTTTTATCTCTCTCTTGTGTGGAAGAGACTCGTTGCGTGTCTCCTTCCTTTGTTTTCCGTTGGTTGCTCGGGGTGGTGATGCTCCACTATGGTGTTGTGTCTCTAGGGTGCGCATCGTTGAAGCCTTTTGCTGGAGTCATCTTCTCTTGAGTTGTTTTTGGGTTGAGCTGGTTGCTCCCCTCGTGTTGTCGTTTCCTCGTGGCACTGTGGGTCAGTGGACCTGTTTGTGTCGTTTGTTATTGATTGTTTCTTGCTACCTACTTGGACAATTTGGGGCATTGGGTCCCTGTTGGTTTGGTGCAAGGTAGTATTATTTTCTTGTTGGGTTAATTGTGTGATCATTGTTCTGCTGTGCATTGGTTTTTCTTGGTTGGCTTGCTCATGCGAGCATTATTCCAGTGTGTGCTCAATCGTGCCTCGGCTTGTGCCTTGAAGGCTTTTCGTGTCGTCGTTTTGGTGTTTGGCCTCTCTGTCGGTCATGGTAGAGGTGGTGCTTCTTGCTCTTGCGCACTAGGGAGTTGCGGTAGTCTTTTGCTCCCCATACGGTAGAGTCGGTGCTCCGTATTTTGTGTGTTTTTTGGAGCCGACATGGTTGTTGCGCTCTCAAAGTTGTCGGCTTTCCATGCACTTTTGTTGTAGGTCTCTGGTGGAGAGTCCCCTTTTGTGGGTCATGTGTCGTCTCAGGCTATTGGTGCGGTTGTGTGTACTGCACCTTGAGCATTTTTTTATGCTTCGTGTTTTTGTGCCTCAAGGGTTGGGGCCGGTATGGCCTGTTGTGCCCTTTCAGGCTTGTAGTTCTTTACGTGTGGCTTTTTGCAAGTCTCTTGTGGAGAGTCCTTTCTGTTAGCCCGTGTTGTTTCGGCCGCTGGTGCACCTATGTTGCACTTTGCTTAGTTTTGGTGCTTGTTGTAGCACTATGTGCTCGTGCCCGAGTGTTTCGATTTTGTGCCATCTGGAGCTTTGGTGCATTGTGTTGTACCTTGGGTGGCTCCTGGTGCTTGTTATAGCACCATGTGTTGTGTCGTGTGCCTGTTTGTGTGATTTGTATGTCATTTCACGACTTCGCTCGGTGTTGGAGGCGTTAAGCTTTCCACCTCTGGGACACTTAGTGCTGACATGTGCCTTGCGGTTATACCGTTACCGCTGTGGGGTGGTTACTTTGCCTTGTCTAGGTAGCCCTATCGTTGGTACATTAGGCTTCGGTCGTGGCCCGTGTCTGGGTTTTCCCTCTCGCTTTCGGAGCAAGTGTGTTTGGTTGTGGTACCCTACTTCGGTTTGAGTCCCTCTGAGGTTGACGTGTTGTCCTCGACCTATGCAGTTGTTTTGGTTCCCGTGTGGTTGTGCGCCTATCTGGTGGTTGGCATGTTGGTACCCGCACTGAGCCTCGTGTGTGCGTCGCGGGTGTGCTACCAACTCTTCATTGGTTCTTCAGTCATGAATGGTGTTGGTGAGTCTAGAAGCCGATGGCGGAGTCTCCTGTCGGTTTGTCTGGTGACAGTGAGGCCTATTGGCTCACTAGTACTCGACCACGTGGTTTGTCGACATTGTGAGGTGTTTGGTATTGGCTTAACCTTAGAGGTCATTCATGTTTCCTTCATGGTATGTTGCGTTGTGGAGCATGTAGTTTCCCAATTTTGTGGTCCACGTCTATTTGGTGTCCTTATCGAACCACGAGGAAGGTTTGGGTGAGACCTAGTGGTGGCAGTGGATGCCGTTTTTGCATGTTGAGGTTTCTCCGCGTCCATTTGGTATTCTTGTCGGGCCACGAGGAAGGTCTGGGTGAGACCTAGTGGTGACAGTGGATGCCGTTTTCGCGTGTTGAGGTTTCTCCATGTGTGTTTGGTGTCCTTGTCGGACCACGAGGAAAGTCTGGGTGAGACCTAGTGGTGATAATGGACGTCGTTCCATGTGTTGAGGATTCTCCGCAAGCGTGATGTTGCTCTGGTTCTCATCGCTCGCATGGCATCTCGATTTGAGCTGGTGACCGATGCTAGCTACTGCTAGTAGCATGAGGCTATTCCCCTGAGACTTGTAGTTGGTTCTCAGGCATTTCTCGTGTTTTTGTCGGCAACTATGTACTCTGTCGAGTTTTGCTTGTGACGGAGTGGGTTGCTGACCAGCATTTCTCGTGTTGCTGTTGACAACAGCGTCCTCTGTTGGGTTTTGCTGTAAACAGAGTGCCAATCGGTTGGTCACAAGAGCGGGCTCTGTTGGTGGCTACAATCATATGGTTTTCGACTGGCGTTTTCTGTTGTTCAGGTCGTTTGTGGCATTGCTCGGCACCTGTGGGGTTGTCGTCCCGTTTGGACGCCTCACATATGGCTGGAGTATGCCACAGGGTTTTCAGTTGCGTGCTCCCCGTGTGTTTGGAGCTCGTTGCGTAAGCCGTTGGTTTTTCGGCTTCGTGTGCTCCATGCACGTTTGGCGGTGCAATTGTTGCCATGAGGAAGTCTTGGTGAGACTTAGTGGCTTCTTCGCACTGGTGTTACATTTGCTCCCTTTGCTTTATTTTGTTCCTCGGGATCTTTTGGGTGTGCCCTAAATTTCGAGGATGAAATTGTTTTAAGGGGGGTAGAAAGTAATACCCAGCTTCCCGACTTTCCATCCGGTCTCTTGGATGACTGGCTACTAACGCATCCGGGCTGAGCGACGTGTTAGTGTCACGTCGTGGGTGTCCAACGCGATAGTCATACTTGTCGCGCTGGGCTTTCCTGTCGCGTTCTTGTCACAACCGGCCAACGGGTCGCAACAGTGTTCTGTTGCTTCGGTCGTCTAATGCCTATCAGGGTGGCAGGTGTGTCAGTACGAACTCTCGAGTTGTCGCGGCATCTCTAGGGGATGCCTTCTTGTCGCGGTGCATTGACCCATCACGTTAAGGCCCTGAACGCGACGCATTGCCCCGTCGTGACTTGGGTGCCGGAGGCTTAAGGCCTTGGCCGGAGACCCTTCTTCCCTTTCTTCTTTCTCTTCCCTTTCCTCTCCTCCGGCGGTGCTCCACCTCCCTCCTTTCCCTTTATGTGTTTTAAGCGAGGAGGAGGGTCGTACTCATGTCCTTGGCGTTGTGGAGCTTGCGTGGAGCGAGGAGGAGGTGGCCAATTTGACTTGAAGGCCTTATAGTTTCGTTTCATGGTTTAAGGTAGGGATTGCTTCTACCCTTCTCGATCCGGGTGGATTGGGAGCCCCTCGTGCTTTCTAGATTGTTTAAATAGCTTCTTCATGCTACCCTCCCCCGTATGGTATGTGTGTGGTGTGTGGGTGGCCCTGGGATGGAGCATCCCATGGGTCTGCCTCTCTGTTCGTGTCGTGACCACTGTGCACGTCGCAACACCAGAAGAGGCTTCCGCCCAGTTGAACGCAACCTTGTCGCGACGCCTTGCCCCGTTGCAACATGGTTTGCAGTGGCGACGTGCTTCCCTGCCATGACAAGGTTGTTGTCGTGGTGCCTCTACCCATCCTGATGGTATCGCGAGGGCCTAGGAGGATGCGACAATGCCTGTGTTGCCTCCGGTCTTTCCATGGTTCCAGTTGGGGTGTCAGTGTGTGCCTCAGGGCTGGCTTGCCCTTAGGACCTTCAGGTGGGGAACGCGGTAGGTTACCTCACTGTGTTCAGTTACTAAAGGTGACACCTTACTGGTCGTGTCCTAGCGGAAGTGCCAGGAGGGTCGCGTCTATCTAATAGGGCCGATCAATTGATTATTAGTAGAGTGATGGGCTTTCCATACTGACCGGTGGTGTTCCAAGGTTCTGGCTTGTTTGTGCGTGCCTTGGTTAGCCGACGGCCCTCTCAAGGGTCTGTGTGTGCCTCGTGCTTGTTGGGCTTGTTGTGGGTTACAAGCCAGCGGTTCAGCGTGATTCTTGTTGTGCTTGCCCCGCATATTAGCCCGGTGCTTGGAACTTGAGGGTTTGTCCCATTCAGAAGTTGTCTCCATTTCTTAGGACCCCCATCCCCGTAATCCAGTTGAGGGAGTACTCCAGGTTACGGGCGTGCTCGAGTCTACGGCCTAGTTGGCAAACTCTGGAGCAGAGGGGAAAATGAGGTTTGGACAGCGGCGCCGAGTCGTTTGTAGAGCTCTCTTGTTTGGGGTGGGACGCCGAGGTCGTTAAGGTGTTTTCTTTCCGGCGTGGCTCAGACAGTCCTTTTCCCACTGCCTCTCTCTACATTGGTTTCGGAGCCATGTAGTGGTGCTAGGCATGGGGCCGCAGCTTGGCCAGGCTACGGTGGTGCGTGCGTTCTTGTGGTGTTTCTATGGCGGCTCTGTCTCACTCTTCCGGGGAGGTTAGAAGTAGAATCCAGGCTCACGAGTAGAGGGGGTGGCTGGTGTGTCCTCCTCTTGGCTGCCAGTGGCGGTGGCTTGGTTGTTGTTGTTGTGATGGCATTTTCTTACGACATTTCTAAGTGTTATCCATTGCCCTAGCTTGCACGGCAGTTATAGCCTGGCCATGCCTAGTTTCCGTAGGCATCGTTGGTTTGGCCTTGTTGGCCCGTGCTTTTGGTGGTTTCTGCTTCGGTTTCCTCTCGGTTTCGTAGTTCCGTTCTTTGGTGCCAGTCTGTGGTAGCACTGGCTTGTGTGGTTTCCCAACCTCGTGGCATGTCCGAGGTCTGGGGTGGTTTTGCTTGTGGGCCCTCGACCTTGTGGAGGTCTGAGGTGGTTGTGCTTGTGGTGAGACGTCCTTCTCACATGGTTGTTATGTGGTCTCCGTGAGACCCCTATCTCGACGGGCGTGCCAAAACTTGTTTCTGGGTTGTGCCTGACTCCGTTGGTTTCTGCGGGAGTCGTGTCTGTGTCACGACCTTAGGTTGGTGGTCGTGGCGTTGTATTGTTCTGTTCTGCTACTTAGTAGTACCCTCTTTTAGGTGTTCCTCGCTTTACAGCTTTCTAGTATAGTTTCCTATTTTTGGAGTTCTTGCTGTTGTGGCCGGTGAGGGATTGGTAATCCCTACAGAGCCTTGTTCACGAGGCTCACCCCCTACTCTCTTCAGCTAGGGGCTCGTCATCGCGAGAGCTCGGTGTCGGACGGGTTGCGGAGATGGCTGTGGCGCCGTGTGCTGTCAGCAGTAGTGATGGCTAGTGTCGTGAGCTCTTGTATCACAGTGAGTTGAGAGTTCTACTTTGCAAGTTCTTGGGGTATGCCCCTTAAGCACTACACCTTTCTTCTTGAACATGTGCTTTTATTTGGGACATGTTGTACAGACTTTTGTATATTGTATATCTTGTTATAGTTATTTAAATTCAATACATATCTCACTAGACTATTCTTCTAACCCTTCTGAGTCTTCGGACCTGTGGGTGGCAGCACGAACTTTGGGGTCCCTGGCGGAGATCCGAGAGGTCAGGTCATTACAAAAAGGATCTAGATGAATAGTGTGATGACCCAACTTGCAAACTACCCCAACAATCGTGCTAGTTGGTAGAGTTCCCAAGAAGGTCACCCATCCTTGGACTACTCCCAATTAAGCACACTTAACTTCAGAGTTCTTTTACTTCTCGAACGCTGAAAAGGACTAGTCCGAGTTATTGGTAGTTTACTGATTTAGTTCATTTAACATATTCTTATTATTTTTTTTTAAGATAAATATCTGATAAGGGAGTAGGAGAGTGCTCACCCCTTCAGGGAAGGGATGAGTCAGTCACTCCACCACCACACACCTATCAGAGAATTTTATATTATATCAAAAAACATTACAAAGGGTAGTTAGGGTCTGATGGAAGGGAACCCCATCTTATCAAGGTGATAGGGTCCCTTTACAGAGGGAGGTAGATCAGCCCAAGAAGATCAGACAGTACAAGAACAAGAAATAGTACAACCATGACCAGCAAGACTATCAGCCACCCGATTAGCCTCCCGGTAAATATGACTAAAAGAAACATGTAAATCCTGACAATGATGGAGAACATCTTGAATAGCAATGGAGAGACGCCAAGGGCAGGAATATTGACCCTTCATGATTTGCACCAGCACCAGCGAATCACTCTCAATAAGAAACTCCGAGAAGCCCCTTTCATAGCACAATAATATTCCATTCCGAAGAGCAAGAGCCTCAGCTTCAAGACTTGAATGAACACCAGGATATCTAGCAGCAAAAGTAAACATAATCTCATCTAGATCATTCCTGAGAATTCCTCTGTCGGCAGCAATACTAGATGTTATTTTGTAAGCACCATCAACATTGAGTTTCAGTCTCCCAGGAGGAGGTAGATACCATCTGACAATCTGTGGGGTTAGAGGCGCAGGCACCTGAAGGGCGATACCCCATAGCTGGAGGAAACGCCTGTGAGAAGCGGTCAGATCCATAATACGGAGAGGAAAATTTTTGAGAGAACCAGAAACATGCACCATGACTTTATATAAAATCTGACCGGCCGCCATTGGCTGATCGTCAAATCTGGCTCTATTGCGACTACACCAAATCTCCCATATGGCTGCCATAAACATATGTCTAGCTAGCCGCCCCCAGGATGTAGAACAATGCATACTAGAAATATAGTGAATGACACCATGAGAAGCATTAGTAACAGATATGTTGCAGAAATTAAGAAAACAAAACAGGCTTGACCAGACTTCAGTCGCCACTTTCCCATGGAAGAAAAGATGAACACCAGTTTCACAGTGAGGGCCACGGCAGTAGGAACACATTGAGCATAGCGGGATACCACAGCTGGCTATAACATCATCAGTTGGTGCACAACCACGTACCACTCTCCAGGCAAAAACTGACCACTTAATCGGGACATGGGGACTCCAAATTTTGGACCAGCCATACCTTGGGGCACCTTGAAGGAGTTTACGGACAGAATTTGTGGAAAAATCACCATTGGTAGTGGGGCACCAAATCCATTTATCCAGACCACCATTAGAAGCAAATATGTGACTGAGAAGGGAGGGAGGGCAGAACCGCTGAGCAATATGAATATGATGGCAAGTGGGATCAGCAATCACCTGGTTAATAGACCAACATTTGTCTGGAAAAATCAACCAAACTTGGTCAGGAAGGAAGCACCTAAGGGGGGTCGATCCAGTCCAAACATCCAACCAAAAGCTGGCCTGAGAACCCAGACCTTTCACCATAACCCGATGATTAGGTGCAATCAACCGGGAAGCATGTAGCCATAGTCTTCTATCCGCAGCAGCCAATAAATGAAAAGAAGCAGTGGAGTGGTGAGAGTGATAAAAGTGCTTTTCCTGAAAGAAGTTACCCCAAAGAGAAGTGCCAAAAATCGCCCTCCAAAGCATTTTGGTCTTCAAAGCAAGTTGCATTTGGGAGAGATTGAGGACCCCCAGACCGCCACACTCTTTGGGTTGGGAGATAATATCCCAGGAGATCCAGTGTCTTTTGGGCGAACCATCATAAGAGCCCTAAAAGAAATTGGCCAGCAATCTGTGGAAAGACTTCATGACAGTAGTAGGAATAGCCTGTGATGACATCGTGTAAATGGGCAAAGCAGACAGAACATGTCTAATAAGAATAAGCCTCCTGCCAGAAGAAAGAAACCCCGACTTCCAAGTTTGCAGTTTGGTAGCAGTTTTGGCAATGATATGAGAGAAATAGTAAGGCCTCCTCCTTCCAACAAAAAGTGAAACACCTAAATATTTGATAGGCAACTTGGCCTGAACAAAACCCGTAATATCAACAATAGATCGACTGAGGGAGACTGGAGCTTTATCCGCCACAATGAAAGAGCTTTTAGCCACATTAATAAGCTGACCCGAGGACCCCTCATACGCCCTTAGAAAATTCATAAGCCGCCTGATGTGTCTAACAGAACCATTGGAAAAAATAAGTGTGTCATCAGCAAAAAGTAAGTGAGAAACCAGAGGACATCTTTGAAGGGTTTGGAACGCTCCACCATTGCTGAGGTAGAATAATGAGCTGAGCCCCCTACTCAAGGCTTCCTCAGCAAGAATAAACAAAGCTGGTGCAAGAGGATCACCCTGGCGGAGACCTCTCGTAGACTTGAAATAGCCATGGATTTCACCATTCAATAACACAGAAAACCAGCAATTAGAAAGGAGGGGTTCAATTAGAGAAATGAAACTAATAGAGAATCCAAACTTGTGAAGCACAGCATACAAGAAATCCCACTCTAGCCGATCATATGCCTTGGCCATATCCAGCTTAAAAATAATGTTTCCACCTCTACACCGTTTGTTCAAATGCTGAACCATCTCCCCAGCTAAAGCCACATTCTCATAAATGTTCTGCCCTTTAACAAATGCGCCCTACTGCTCAGAAACAAGGATAGGTAAAACATGTGCTAGTCTGTCATTGATAATGCGGGATATGATTTTATAGAAGAAGTTGGAAAGACTAATTGGCCTGAAATCAGCACAGGTTTTAGGGATATCGACCTTGGGAATCAAAGCAATAAGGGATGAGGTGAAACCTCTAGGCAAAGCATGACCACAAAAGTAGCCTTGAACTGCAGCCACAATGTCATTTTGAATGAAGTCCCAGCAGTTTTTGAAGAAATGGCCAGTGAATCCATCTGGCCCAGGAGCACTATCTGTTGACATAGTCATAACAACACCTTTGATTTCCTCAGCATTATGAACCACACAAAGGGAATCATTTTTCACATCGTCCACCAAGCCTGGAATATCCTCCAACAGGCGCTGATCAACATGGTGAGGGGCAGAAGCAAAAGCTGCAGACAAATGAGAAACGAATAAATTTACCATCTCCTCTTTATCGGTCAAAGACATATGGGGTGTTACAAATAGGGTCAGGATGAAACCCCAAATCAGCCCTAGCTAACAGCCTCCTTACCTGGACACTACTGACGGGACCTTGTCTCTCTCTACCTAATCCTCAGCCATAGATATAGCCTATCATTGCCATCACCTCCCAACCTTTCCCTTGAGGAGATGTGGTCGTCTCAAATTCTACGGTAGTGAAGGGAGATTGGTTCAAAACAAGGGGAGATAGGAGATCAATGATTGGCATGATTGGTTTCTTCCCCTTGTCTTGAATAAAGCAAAGTGGCACCTACTTCGACATGATAGAATTGAGGGTTTCTACAGTAGGGATGCTATTGACTTTGATGATCCGCCCATTAAATGGAAGCTTGAAGCATTGATGGGGGGGGGGGGGGGGGGGGGGGTGGAAGGGACCCCTAAAGTTTGCTCTAGCCAAGAATGGCCTTATAGGTCGGATCGACATCCAAGACTAAGAACTCAGAAGACATGGTGATGGGTCCTCTCTCTAGTTGAAGAGTAATCTTTCTCTTAGACAGCCTCTTGGAGTTGTCGTAAGCAGCAATGGTGGAGCAGATCTTCTTCATATTATCATCCCCTAACCCCAACTGCTTGAGAGTCTTCATCGGACAAACATTGATGGATGCCCCCGTGTCAATGAGAGTAGAGTCTACAAACACCCCGTTGAGGGTGACAATTAGACGGAGACGAAGTGAGCGACACTCTGGAGCCACAAGGTCTTTGTCTGAGAAAGAGATGGAAGGCCCTTGGGTGAGGGAAAGAATAGCATTGGTAACCCCACTTGCAGGAAGGTCGTCATTTACCAAGATCTTTTGGAGGAATTGGAGGAGAGTGGACTGATGAGATGAAGATCTTCGAATCAATTCCAAGATAGAAACTCTTGCGGGAGTCTTGTCCAGGTGCTGAAGAATATCATACTCAATGTCGGTAGGTGGCAGATGTCCATTATTTTCCTCAACTTGTGATGGCCGTGTGAGTGGAGGAACAATGCGATTCCGGAGGGTGACATTGAGGTTCTCCTGAGACCTAGGGAGAATGAGTTGGAGGGGTCGGGAGACAAAGATGGGTGACTCATGGGTAGAGGAACTGGGAACAAACTGAGCATCCTGAAGAGCGGGTCTGATGAGCACTAAGGACCACTCATCCAGGATGGCATCAACGGTGGTGGAGGGTTCCTAAGACTCTACTAAGGGACATGGGTACCACTCCTCAAAGCCTTCTACCCCCTAATGTTGTTCTCTCCTCACAACCCGAAGTCCTAGATGTGTCATAGTGTTGACCTTCACCTGGGACTTAGAAGTGGACAGGTTGTTGATGTTTTGGTGGTTGGGGAGGGGGTTCTAAACTATGCCCAAATCCCATCTTGTCAGCCTAGACTTAGCAATGGCTACTTTGACATTGTCCCAATTGATTCTACCCTGATCATTCATGTCATACACCTAGTCATGGAAAGCGAAATAATTGTGGATTTCATGATCGGGGGCCCTATGGTAAGGACACTACTTTGAGGTGTCAGCCCTAGGACGCACACCCTCCTTCTGTGGTGGAAGTTAGATGGCATCACAAGACATGAGGGCAAAGAAAATGTCCCCAAGGGATTCAGGAAGAGCAGGATAATGGGATCTCTTAGGACCTAGCCGGGTGTAGCCAGAAGGTGGAGGAACAACTGAATAGGGCCTGGAGAGACGTGATGGGAATTGATGGGGATTGGAGGTGGAGGTAAAGGTGGAAGGTTTGTTAGGAGGCCTTAATGGCTGAATGCAGGCATTGATGGACTCATTGACGGTCACCTCTATAGACGCGAGATTTGGCCCATCTCCACGTGGTTCATGGCTCAATAAGGCTGGTTTGACCGCTTGTTGACTTGCCTCGGATCCCATGTAAACGGCAACATCGATTGCCGCTGACACCTTGTTGACGGCACACTCCCTGGACGTCGACTCCGGTTGACGTCCACCCATGTTGATGTCTGCATGGGGTTGGCAACAGCATCGTTTGACATCAACCTAGGTTTACTTGGCTTGTGCAACTGCCCGAGATTCTAGCCCACTTGCACCATTCCCTCGCCCATGCAATGCATGGGTCCATTCTCAATGGGCAAATGGGCCACCTTGGCACCCCCTTGACCCAGTAAAAATCCTACATAGCCCCCTCTCATTGGTTCAAGCCTTAATACATGGATTGCCACATGTTTTAGTGTGTTTAATTACACTTGAGCATCCTATGCTCACTAGCTCCGCCCCCACTGCCTATATATGGTACTCCTTGGCCTTCTAAGTGAGGGGGGAGATGCTGGACGAGCCCAAGCTTTGATACCTTGAGAGAAGAGAGAGAAAATTCATTTTCTTGCCTTGAGAGCTTCCACCTTCTCTTCTTCTCAACCTTTGGAGCACCCAGGAGGCTTTACCACGACTTGGAGGAGTGCACAAAGGAGTCATCCATGCCATTACAAGAGGATCATCTCCCTCTTCTCTTTTCTCTTTCCCTTTCCTCTATCTTAGTCTTGCATGTTACACACACACACACACACTCACTCTAGGAACGTAGTGCACCTCCCTACACACCTAAAAGGGGTTTTTCAAACCAAAAACGGAGGGAAGAAGGGTGGTCATAGCATTTGGCCTCCCCTCTTCTCAAGTCCACAACCGGTACGGGGCTCTCCTTTTGGGTTTCTTCTTTTCATTTTGGACGTTTACTACATTGCCCTAAGTCTAATAGAGCTCTCTCTTTGTTGCAGGAACACTCAAGTAAGACCGTGGAGCTTCCATTCTTTGGCCAACCGAAGAGAGGAAAGTTGGAGTTCCACCGTCCACCGCTGCTCGAGGCCACGTCACCGGCGTGATCTAAACACTTCCTTGGGCACAGATAAGGCCCTGGCGATCTCCTCCCACTCATCTCTTTGTTGGTTTCCTTCTTCTTCTCTCTAGTCAACCTGGTCAAAAGTGGGGTCAAAGAGCAAGGAAAAGTCAACCAGCAACCTTCCACGTCAACGAGGGAGCATCTCAGCATTCAGGACACTTCTCCGGAGTTTCAACCACTTCGCGGGCGTGGAACGGGACATCCACAGCTCCGCTTTGGTGATCACGGTGGGACCACTGCTGCTGCCACGGTTTTCAGCCTGCACCAAGATAGACGGCAAACGATCTTGTCGTCTACCTATGTAAACATCAACCTTTTTGCCGTTTAATTCTTCTCAACCTCAATATTTCTGGCTAGTTACTTTCTGTTAGCGTCCAACGATCTTGCCGTCTACTATTTTCTGAGGAGCTTGACGACGACTGTGGTACCGTTTATTTCACAGAAGATATTTTTTGGCTGATTTTGATCTGTTTTTCTTTCTGTTTGCTTTCTGTTTGATCCCTAACGATCCTCAGTCACAAGGGGCTCCTTATTCTCTTCTGTTCTAGCCTCCCCACACATTTTTGGATAGCCCCTTCTTTATTCACAACCTTTTACTCAGGGATTCCCTCTAGGGTAAATCGGGTTGGCTTTAAGAAGAACTCTATAAGTCCCTAAATTCTGTGGATTCCCTCATGGTATGGGACAGGAAGACCTTTCACCTTCCCAGCTAGTTCGCCTATTCACCCGACTTTGAGTGAGAAGTGAGTGAACCGGTCTTTACAAGTTTAACTAACGCACAACTCCAACATTTAAAAACATTTTGGGACGTTGTTTGACAACATTGTTTGGTAGAAATCCACGTTTCTCCTAACAACAGTGTAGTTAATCAGCTTAACCATCTTAAAATCAGTAGGTTGTGTGTGTTAATGGACTCTTGGTTGAACTCGTTCAATATGTCCAACAATCCGGCCTTTGAATATGATGATAATATCCATGATGAATTTGTCAGAATGGCAAACTCTAATATTCAACCTGAAGAGTTGGTTCAATCCTCCTCTCAAGCTGACAATGAAGAGGTAAGTTTGAGGGTCAACCCCACATATGCCCAAGAAGTTCAAGAAGACCCCGGATTTTCTAAACTCCTCTCCCACTATTCGCCCGAGGACATCATTTCAATACTTTCCAAGCATACCGTCCGGGCAATGGCCTCTCCTTCTTCTCCATCTCCATTCAATGCCTCTTCGTCTAGGCCCATTCCTAGGCACATCACTCCTTCCCAGGTTCCCATCTCCACTCCTCCTCCTCCCACTCCCACACCAACTCCTATTCCAACTCCTCCCTCTATTTATCCACCTTATGTCCAATCCACACCCCCCGCTCAATCCGAATCCATCTCCCGTAAGGAGATGGAGGGTCTGTTAGGAGACTCTTAGTTGAGTCATTGTCCCTCTCCAAGCCTCATTCTCTCCAAAATTGTTGCAAGCTCCCCAATGCTTACTTTCCCCCGGGTTTCAAGGCCCCGAATTACCGCAAGTATGACGGGACCTCCGATCCCCAATTCCATCTTGTCGGCTTCACCATGGATTCCCACCGGTGGCTATATGATCGGGTCCTCTTAGTTCACCTCTTCCAACAATCGTTAGAAGGGGAGGCTTTGAGGTGGTTCACCTCCTTACCTGCGTCCGATCTCGTCAATTTTGCCATTGTCTCTGAACGCTTTATTTCTCATTTCTCTTACATAGCCACCCAAGTCCCTACACTTCCCGATTTGGTGGCAGAAAAGATGAGGCCAGATGAAGACTTTGTCACATTTGCCAACCATTGGAGATCCATGGCTTCGAGTGCCGACCTCCCCATCCCGGAGTCCCAAGCCATAACAATGATAGTCACTAATACTGCCCCTTTGCTCCGATCTATATTGATGCTTAGTGAGTTCCCCTCCTTTGTACACCTTTACAACCGAGCTAGGGTGGTCCAAAATCAAATCAAGGACTCCTCCCTCCCGCTATTCTTTGAAGGGAATCCCAAGGGACGCAAGGCTCCCGCGACACCTACCACCGAGGGGGTGACCGTCAATGAGTCCGTCAGTGCTTGCAGTCAACCGTTGAGGCTTCTAACAAGACCCCCTCCCCAACCACCAAAACAACAACCCTTCCTCCTCTAAGTCCCAGGAAAAAGTTAACACCATAACACATCCGGAACCTCGGGTTATGAGGAGAGAACAACAATGAGGGGTAGAAGGTTTTAAGGAGTGGTACCTGTGTCCTTCCGTAGAGTCCTAGGAACCCTCCACCACCATAGATGCCATCCTAGAAGAGCGACCCTTGGTACTTATCCGACCCACTCGTCAGGATACCTATCCTTCCGTTCCCATTCCCCCTTCCTATGAGTCGTCCACCCATGACTCCAAACCCCTCCAACTCATTCTCCCTAGATCCCAGGAGGACATTCATGTCACTCTCCAGAACTGGATTGTTCCTCCACTTCCTCGGCCATCTCAAGATGAGGAGGACAACGGACCCCTACCACCTGCCGGCACCAAATATGACATTCTTCAACATTTGGATAAGACTCCAACAAGGGTGTCTATTTTAGAATTGATTCGGAAATCTCCATCTCATCAGTCCACCCTCCTCCAATTCCTTCAAAAGATCATTGTCAATGATGACCTTCCTGCCAGGGGGCAACCAATGCCATCCTCTCCCTCACTCAAGGACCCTCCATCTCCTTCTTGGATAAAGATCTTGTAGCCCCCGAATGTCGTTCACTTCCTCTCTTTCTCACCGTCACCCTCAACGGGCTTTCAGTGGATTCCACTCTTATCGACGCCGGGGCATCCATTAATGTCTGTCCGATGAAGACCCTTAAGCAATTGGGTTTGGGGGAGAACAATCTAGAGAAAATATGTTCCACCATTGCTGCCTATGACAACTCCAAGATGGTTTCCAAGGGTAAAATCGCCCTTCAACTAGAGATAGGACCAGTCACCATGTCATCGGAGTTTCTAGTCTTGGACGTCAATCCGGCCTATAAGGCCATTCTTGGTCGTCCCTGGCTAGAGCAAACTTTAGGGGTCCCTTCTACCACCCACCAATGCTTCAAATTTCCATTCAATGGGCGGGTCATCAAAATTAAGAGCATTCCTACCTTGGAAACCCTCAACTCTATCACTTCGGAGCAAATGTCGCACATGTTCATTCCGGACAAGGGGAAGAAACCCATCATGTCCATCTTTGATCTCCCCTCTCCCCTTGACTTGAACCAACCTCCCTTTTTGGATGAAGAGTTTGAGACCATCCCGTGTCCCCAAGGGAAAGGTTGGGAGGTGATGGCTAAGATCGGCTACATTCATGGCCGAGGATTGGGTTGGGACAGGCAGGGTCCTGTCAATAGTGTTCAGGTCAAGAGGTTGTTGGCTAGGGCTGGTTTAAACTTTCATCCAGACCCTATTCATCCAGATCCATTCATACCCTATGAACCTCTTACCTGAACCCTGAAGGAGCACTTCATTCAGGGACCCATTCAGCTGGGAACAAGGGAGCCCGTTGTAGAAGAATTATCTGACTCTGAGAACGAAGAAGAAGAGGAAGCTGTCGAACTTGAGGAAGTTTGCGAGGACTTCGGCCTTCTCTCGCTCTTTGGTTCTAACCCCCCTTCTCCATCTTCGTCCCCATCTCCTTCTCCTTATCCTTCACCTGAAGTGTGCTCAGCACACGGATCCCTTTCTCCAACCACTTCTTTCTCCCTCCTTTCCCAAAATGCCCTCCCTCCATTTCTCACCTGGTCAGTCGGGGCAGCCTTAAGTCAACAACTCATGGTCCTAAGCCTTGACTCCAAAAAAAAAAATGCCAATTTTCAAAGTTGGGAATGCGAGGTCTTCATCCAGCATCCTTCCTTCATGGAGTCTCCTCCGATCGGCCAGGGGCCGACGCTTTCAAGCCTAAAGTCTAAGGGCACTTCCCCTGTACATAGCTTTGTACATAGCCCTATACATAGTAGTTTAGATTCTAGTTTAGAGTCAGGTTTAGAGTCAGGTCTAGGTTTAGAAGAGTCTAGTCCCTCTCAGCCATGCATTCATAAAGAGAAGGGTAGGCAAGTCCCTGCCTGTTATGTTATGGCCTTGGCTGAGAGGTGTGTTAAGTTAAGTCAAGTCCCCGGATTTCTTGAGGAACCTGAGCTTGTAGAGTCTGATTTTGAAGAAGGTGACTCTGTAGATGATGGTTTAGGGGTCTATCTACTAGACTTTGATGAGAAAGATGAGCCGGGAGATCTTGTGTCAGAAGAAGAGGACCCAGTGAGCTCCTATGTGGATGGCACAAAGAGGTTCGACGAGCCAACCATGGCTACAGATGAGCCCACCAAAGAGATCAACCTTGGCACTGAAGAATCCCTGAAGGTAGTTTTGATTAGTGCCAACTTGAGTGTAGAAGAAGAAGAAGCCATTGTAGCTGTCCTTAAAGAATTCTCTGATGGTTTTGCTTGGTCCTATGAGGACATGTCGGGGCTTGACACCTCTTTGGTCGAGCACCGTTTAATCTTAAAAGCCGATGCAAAAGTCGTCAAACAAAAGCTAAGGAGGCTACACCCCAAGCTTGCACTCAAGATCAAAGAGGAGGTTGACAAGTTGCACAAAGCTAAGTTCATTAGGGTTGTGCTTTATCCGCAGTGGGTAGCTAACATCATCTCGGTGATGAAGAAGGACGGTAAGGTTAGGATCTGCAAAGACTTCCGTGACCATAATCGTGCTTGCCCTAAGGACGATTTTCCTCTCCCTCACATAGATGTCCTAGTGGACAATACTGCCGGTTTTGAGATGTTGTCATTTATGGATAGTTTCTCGAAGTATAACCAGATCCGTCTGGCAAAGGAAGACCAGGAGAAAACTTCTTTCACCATGCCCTGGGGGACCTATTGTTATGTTGTGATGCCCATCGGATTGAAGAATGCAGGAGCAACTTATCAAAGGGCAATGATGGAAATTTTTCATGACATGATGCATGTGCATATGGAAGTCTATGTTGATGATGTCTTGGTTAAATCTAGGACTAGACATGGCCATGCTAAGATCCTCTGGGCGGTTCTCCAACGTGTAATCACGGGATTTGCTCCCCAAATAATGATGATGAAAAATAAAGAAAAGAGACCGTGATCGCCACTAAAGTAGTTGCAAAGAGATGAACAGATGAAGAACAACGCTAACTACCTTAGAAAAGGAAGAAAGTGCAGAAGAAGAACCTGGTCTAGTGAACACGACAAGAAAGTCGTCGCCTTAGAATGAATGCGACGAGGGAGGTGCCGCCTTCTGGATCTTAGAACGCGACGCGCTTACCGTCGCCTTCAGGAGATCGCGACCAGATGAACGTCGCCTCCTGCAACAGAAGATGAAGACTGTGAATTCTCTTCTTCCTGCTCCTCAGCCGGCCAAGGGGCAAGAGCCTCACGCTACTACTATCTTCTATAACCCTGCCAAGAACGTCAAAACAACAAAACACCCATTAGACAAACGTTTGATGTAGAATCCATACCAAAACAACAAGTAAACATGAAATAATTGGAGGGAACTCACGTGAGGTGGGGTTTTAACCCCGTTGGGTGATTAAAAGTGGTGTGTGTGGAGTGATCTAATGCAAATCTACGAAAGAAACAGATCTAACATGCAAGTACGAAGAGAAAAATCAAGAAAAATAGGAGAGAGAAAGCATAGATGGTGAGAAATCGCCCTGGGGGGCACTTCCTAGTCATCTGGAGGCTGAGAGGTCTTCTGAGAATTCGTAGCTCTCTTGGAGAGGAAGAAGCAAACACCAGCCTTCCCAAAAATCGTGCCCTATGAAGTGTTTTATATGTGATTATTCCTAAACGGGCTGGGAGAGGAATAATGAACTGGAGTCCGACTTTGGGCAAGTATACTCGTGCAAGGGGAGTCAGAACGAGGCAAGGAAGGCCTAAGGAAGGTCTCCTCCGAGTTTGGAAGGATTTTGAGATCTCTATACCCACTGAAAGATGGATTATTCAGGAATAGCAAGGGTCCAAGTAGGAATAGGAAAGGCCACGTTGCATGGTTTTGTGAAGGAAACCAGAACGTGGCGCGCTCCTTGTCGCTATCAGATAGCGACGCCTCGATACATCGCCTTCCATAGAGGGAAGTCTTTAAGCATTTTCTGGCAAATTTTCAGGGAATTAAAAAGGCCAAATAAGAACGCGACATATCGGGGCGTCGCCTTCTTAAGAAGATCGATTGCAGTCTGAAGGCAAATCGGTATGGATAGGAACGCGACATGAAGGGTGTCGCCTTCTGAATATGAATGTGACAGGGTCAGTGTCACCTTCAGGATCCTTCAGCATATGGCTTACTCAAAGTATCTGATCTCCTTGCATGGGTATCAGATTGGCACACAGCTTGAGGCATTGGATTCTCAACTTAGAGAGCTACGAGATGATGATGAAGACTGATTAATTTGACCAAGAAGAACCACCAGGGTGATGAACTAAATAAAAAGATGCCATGATCGGATAAAGCCATCTAGACGATGATGAGCCAACGTGGGGCATCAATGATGTGACAAGGAATTTGGCTCAGCTTATGGGCCAGAAATGGGTGTCTACAGATTGCCCCTCCTTGATGCCCGCTTTGCAAGGGAGTGGAGCGATAGTGGAACGGAGATGGCATGAAATGACAATGTAGTGGAATAAAGCGGAATGAGATGAAAAGCGGGCATCAAGGTAAATAGACACCCATTCTGAACGAACAAGCAGCGAGAATTATTCGGCGATCTTTGAACATGGCTGGAGCAGAATGCAAGGATGGTTCCAATTTGGGACGAATAAATATTAAAAGAAAATAAATGATCAACCTCTTGATGAAGAGGTACCCTGGCCATTCTAGGCTTGCAGGTTTTGTTCATTAGGGGATAGGTGCTGTCTCGGCGGGTCGATTCGACTCTGGCCTTCGAGCGATTCATGGCTAATGAGTGTATCAGTGGGGAAGGGATGACTGATATAATGAATGGGGATGAGAGGAATCCTAAATAGGAACCATACTGGCAAACTGGATGGATCAACTAGCTCGAAGAGGACTTTCGAATTCGGAGTGGAATGAATTCCTTGTTTGAGAAATGAAGATCTGATTGGGACATCATTGAGAAGCTGACTTTGACTAATCATGAAATGTGAAGCTCAAAATCCTACATGATGCATGCTGGGCTAAAAGAAAAAGAAACCATAAACTAAAATGCAAAGAATAGGAGAAAATAACAAATACTCAAGGATAATATTGCTAGACAAGATGAGCAAGGGTCAAGACACTTTGCATCCCCGGCGTGCGATAGAATCCGTCGTCCCCAAGCCATACCATCTAACGGCCTATCCAACGATTATCAGTGCGCACTTAGATCATCCTCGTTTTTGTTGAAGGGGAACTCAAGTCTTGGAACACACTGAGAACCAGCCGGTCCTTTAGATGATATAGTAGGGTAGATACCATATAGTAATGCAGAGATAAGGTTAGAAATACTTACCTGAACTTACCTGACGAACCTTCTTTGAATTTTCTTATTTTTGTGGATTTTCTGCATTTTCTTTTTTTATGGATTTTCAAGATATAAAGAAAGTAATAAAGAACAAGATAAAACTCAATTTGCATTGAAGGATTTGAAGCATAAGTGCAAACACATCTTGAATTGGCAAAACAATCATGACAATGTAAAGACATCAGTCAACACTTGTTCAAGCACAGAACGTGACAATATGGCTATCGCTACCAGAACAAGAACGCTACTATGAGCCTGTCGCGACAAGGTGGCGACGTGTCGATACATCGCGACCTCAGTTTTTGTGCCCAGAGCGCAATTGGCAACCTGAGGGCTCCATGCTTGCTTCTCACTTGGACTCCTAGAGTTCCCTAGTCCTGTTCTAACTCCCATTAGCCCTTCTAAACTCTCTCCCACCATGAATAGGAGTTCTAAATGCCTATAAGTAAGGGGGAAGAGGCCAAATTCGGAGTTCACACCCTCCCTTCTTCTATTCAAGCCCTCAAGTCTCCCATGGCCATGAAGAGAGCTCCAAGTGCTCCCATGGATGGAGAGGCTTCCTATGGAGGTCCCAAGTGTGCCCAGACATCTTACATTGAGCTCTTGAGGCTGACGGAGGTTCCCAATCATCTGAGTAGAAATGCCGACACGCGAGAGGTATGTAAAGTGGTCTTTGAATTTTTTGTGATTTTCAACTCTGAATTTCTCTATTAATGCACCTTCTTCTTCTTCTCCTTTCTTTTTCTTTTTCTTCTACCTCTCTAGCTCTTTCCTAGCTCTCGTCGATACTCTAAGCTCAATTGGATAGCACATATGATCAAAGTCCTTCCCATGCATGTGATCCGTGCCTTAAGAGAGTGTGGTTTAGGGGGTATCATGATAGCCGCCCACAATTATCATAAGATTTCATTTGATTGGCATAGCATCACCGCCTTGATAGAACCATGGCACCCATAAACCCATACTTTCCTTTTCCCGAACTTTGAGGACACCGTCTTACTTGAGGAGGTGGAAGCGTTCATGGCTTTACCCAAGACCACATGGGGAGATAAGCAAAAGACTTGTCATACCGTTGAGCCCATTAACCCAAAACTCATCCTAGGTGAATTTATGATGGATCCTTGAGATGTGTTGTAGCATATCGACTGTTCGGATCGTCTTATATTCGTTGTGGTGGCTAGTGTGTGGCCCACATTGTGTGTAGCAGGTGCTTACACAGGTTTTCGCGGCATTGTGGGCCGACTGGTTGGCCCAAAATGCAGGTTTGTTCTCTATCCTTAAACGCAACAGAGGGGCGCGTCGCGTTCTCATCGTGACACCCGGGGACATTGCGTTCTGGTAGCCGTTGTGTTGGTTCGTCGTCTGCATACACGCCGCGTGTCACGCGCGGGACAGGTGCGCTGACGTCGACAGGAGGATCACGACGGGTAGCCGCATCGCAACCTGGTCATAACGTAGCGATACGTCGAGCTGCATTTTTAAGAAACCCTGGCAGAACAGAGCTTTCACAAGCTCTGCTCGGCCAGGGGAGGTTTTGCTCGTGGGATTCTGGGCTATTCGAGCTCGTGGGCCTTGGTTGGTCGTGTTCTCACCTCGAGGATCGCATGTCGAGCGGGAGAAATGTCGGGTTATCACCCGTTTTAGTGTTCTTCATCAAAGTAGGGAGATTCTACCCTTTTCCTTCGTGGAATCACTGTGTGTGTGCCGTGTGATGTGTTTACAGTTTTAAGAACCGTAGATGGCATGCTAGGACATCACAAAGAGCATGAAAAATGGATTAGAAACCATGTTTGGTAGGGTTTATAGGGTTTTCTGGCGAAGGAAACCTGATAGGGTTTTTTGCCTATGAAGGCGACGATCTCCCCTGTCACGATCAGATTGCAACAGGACGATATGTCGCGTTCACTCTCTTGGTTGCGACATGTCGGGGCGTCACTATCTGAACGCGACCAGAGCCTTAGTCGCGATAACAGCCATGAGATACTTCTTGCGTGTAAATGTTAATGCATGTATCCGTATTTGTTTAACCGATGCATGGCATGGTTAACCGATGTGTGTAGAAGTGGTTAGCGGTGCTTTGGCACCTATTGTGCTCCTTGGGAGTGTGGTTCACATGGTGAGCTGCAGGCTCACGTGATTGTGTGTGTGACTGGTTTCAGTGACCGTATGTGTTCATGTGGTTTGCATAGCGTGCACGAGTTTCCGTGTGCGTGGCAGGTAGTGTTACGCCTTCTGTGGTTACCTCTACAGTTGGGAGCCTCAGGTTCCGAGGTGATCCAGGCATGTCGGTGTGCTCGAGGTTTGTCCCGATACAGTGGTACCATCAGGGTCTTGTCGTCTTCCTCACCCTCGCTATTGAGGAGAGTTGTTGTCCGACTGAGGGAAAGACGGCAGGGACAGCGACTTGTGAGAGTTTGTTGTTTAGTCGCTTGTAGCGCGCTCGTAGTTGGGGGGACGAACACCAGTATACGTACTGGATCCCAGCTAGTCCTGTTTCCAGTGCCTCACTTTAGGGAGTTTAGGCCAATGTCCCTAAAGGTGTCAGGCATGGGCCTGCGGGGTGTGACCTGTAGGTGTGGTGGTTTGGTTGGTCTCCACAGTTCTTGTTTAGTTTAGTGGAGCGACAGCTGGACCTTTCGTCCGTGGCTGTGAGACAGAGAGGTAGACTTGTGTGTTTGTCTGGGTTGGTTGCTGGTGTCGCGAGCCAGGCTACGCGACCTGAGTTTGGCGTTTACCTACTTTAGCTCGTACACCTGTTTGGGTTTCCCGTTTATTTATTAACATTACGTTCGAGGTCAGCAAGCGGTAAGTAAGTTACAGCTTTAATATCTTGCCTAATTAATTCTATAAATTGCTATAGCTTCCTGCATAATTACTTGAGTTGTGGTTTGCTCGGTCTCTTTGGGGGAGTTTCCCTACTGAGCCAGTGACTAGCGAGGATCACCCCCTACTCCTTTCAGGTGAGGGAGAGCAGGAGGCTTCCCAACCGTCTTCTAGTTCCGGGCCGCACCGTAGTAGAGCAGGGTCTGCGCCACAACTAGCAGTGTAATTTTCTCTTTTTGTACACCTCGGGGTATGCCCTAGGTTCTGTTGTACTGGTTTAGTTGAGAAATTGGCTATGTAAATCTCATGTAAATATTTGTGGAATGAAAAGTTGTTTCTGTTCAGTTGTTTCCTTTATATTTCTTCAGACATGTGTGAATGATATCCCTTGTGAAGCTTCAGCTCATTCGCAGGAGGTGGAGTCGTGTCAGGCTAGTTACCAGGTTAACGGGTTTGAACGATGTGGTCCGTCACAGTTGGTATCAGAGCATAGTCCATATAAATGTTAAGGAACAGGGAATTTACATAGCCTATTCTTTACTTAAACCCACTACTGGTAGTTGACCCTGGTTTTTTGTGTTGATATGTGTTGTATTGTGTGGTTTGGAAACTGATTGTGCAGGATCAAAAATGGCAGATCGAAGAGATTGGGGAGGAGGTGGTGATGATCCGGAGGATCCTACCCAGAGGATGATTGAGCGTATTTGGGAAAGTCTTACGGAGATTCGTATGAGGATGGATCAGCCAGGACCCGCACAGCCAGCGATACCAGTTGTTGAGGAGGCAGTGCCAGCAGCCCCAGTTTTAACCGCAGTAGGAGTTGAGGTACCTCTTGTACTACTTGTACACCCTACAGTACCAGTAAGGCCAACTGCCACAGAAGATCCCACAGCTCTTGTGGAGAGGTTTTTGAGGTTACAGCCCCCTACTTACTCAGGTGGCCCTAACCCAGATACTGCAGAGCATTGGATACATGAGATTGAGAGGGTATTTGTGACTATGAGGTGTCCGCAGGAGGACAGAGTCATTCTTGCTATTTATCAATTGAGGGGATTTGCTCAGGAATGGTAGAGACTCAAGTTACAGATAGTTTTTGCAGGAAGGACAGAAGATGTAATTACCTGGCCAGAATTTTTGACGATTTTCAATGACACGTTCTTTCCACTACATATCCAACAAGCAAAAAGGGAGCAGTTTAGAACTTTGCAGCAAGGGAGATTGTCTGTGTTGGAGTATCAGATGAGATTTATGGCATTGAGTAGATATGCCCCTTATGTGGTGACCGATCATGCAATAATGGTGGAGTATTTTATTAGAGGTTTGAGGTCTGAGTTGCAGGATGCAGTAGCTCCACTAATGTGCAGGACAGTAGAGGAGGCAGCACAGTGGGCAGCTATGTTGGAGAGGACTTTGCAGGATGGGCAAAGTCAGTCTTAGGAGGGAGGTTCGGGCAGCTTTCGACTTCCCCAATAGTCGCAGGGCATCAGAAAAGGAAAGGCACCCTCAGTAGCATCATCGTCTGGGATAGCAAAGTGGGGCAACCAGATCAAAAAATTCTTCCAAGGAGGAGGACGAGGCAGAGGCAGGCAACAGGGTTTCCATCAGAGTAGGTCAACTCGTAACCTTTCGGGAGGTCATATGTTATGCTTGTGGTCAACCAGGACATTATGCCAGGGATTGTCCGTCTCGACGATATGGTTATGGTAGAGGGACTCAGCAGCAGCAGCAGACATATCAACCGTCAGCAGAGAGAGGCAGAGGAATCCCTTATCAGAGAGGAGGTCGAGGTCGGGTGATGGTAATCACCAGGGCGCAAGCAGAAGCATCAAATCTCATTGAAGGTATATTACCGATCTTTGATTTCTCAGCTAGAATATTAATTGATCCGGGTGCTTCTCATTCATTTATTTCTGAAGATTTCATGGATAGTCTGGCTCATCCCATAGAAGAAAGTCTGTGTGAATTGGTGGTTGAGATTCCTACCGGTGATTTTATGCTTACTTCCTGTTATTTAGATGAGGTTCCAATTATGATTCATGGAAATCAGTTGCCGGCAAAGTTGTATGCTTTGTCTTTAAAGGAGTATGATTTGATTCTGGGTATGGATTGGTTAGAGGCTTATGGTGCTCCGGTAGACTGTAGAAAGAAGAGGATCAGGTTTTGTAGACCTGATGGAACAGCTTTTGAATTTCAAGGTATGCCCTTTTATTCTCCTAAGTTTATCATTTCTGCGCTCAGAACTAGAAGATTTATTCAAGATTTCTCTAAAATAGCAGCCCCAATGACCAAGTTGACCAGGAAGGGAGTTTCTTTTGTGTGGTCTTCTGAGTACAGGCGCAATTTTTCTGAATTGAAAAAGAGGCTTACTACAGCACCAATATTAGAAATTCCTTCAGAAAGTGGTGGTTTTGTGATATATACAGATGCATCTAGAAGAGGATTAGGGGCAGTTTTAATGTAGCATGGAAAGGTGGTTGCTTATGCTTCCAGGCAGTTAAAGAAACATGAAGTGAATTATCCGACTCATGATTTAGAATTGGCAGTGGTAGTATTTGCTTTGAAGATCTGGCGGCATTATTTATATGGAGAAAGATATGAAATATTTACAGATCATAAAAGTTTGAAATATATATTTTCACAGAAAGATTTGAATTTAAGGCAATGCAGATGGATGGAATATTTGAAAGATTATGACTTCAGTTTGGGATATCATCTGGGTAAAGCAAATGTTGTGGTAGATGCACTGAGTAGAAAAGCTGTTATGAATCAACTTATGATGAGAGAATGGAAATTATATGAAGAGATAGCAGATAATTCTTTATATGTGCCAAATAGTCAGCAGAGAGCAGTGTTGGCAAATAGTGCAGTTGAACCTTCTCTTTACAGACAGATAGTTGAAGCCCAGAAAGCAAACGAGAACTTGGCAGATATTATAAGAATGGAGGAGGTAACTTTGGGCCATGATAATGTAGTCAGATTAAAAGGCCGAGAGTATGTTCCAGCTGATGCAGGAATCAGACAGAAAGTGCTAGAGGAAGCCCACTGGTCAAGATATACTATTCATCCAGGCAGTACTAAGATGTATCAGGGAATGAAGGGTCTTTTCTGGTGGCCAAACATGAAAAGAGAAATTGCAGAATTTATAGCAAGATGTGTCGTCTATCGGCAAGTAAAAGCAGAATATCAGCGACTAGGAGGATTGTTGCAACCTTTGCCCATACCACAATGGAAATGCGATGATATAGCTATGGATTTTATAGTGGGTTTGCCCAGTTCAGCAGGTCACAATGGCATTTGGATTTTTGTTGATAGACTGACTAAAGTTTACAGACTATTACCAGTTAATATGTCATGGTCTGTGGACAGGCTAGCCAAATTATATGTGGAAAGAATAATACCATTGCATGGAATTCCAGTTACTATTGTTTCAGATCGAGATACAAGATTTACCTCAGGCTTTTGGAGAAGTTTGCAGAAGGTAATTGGCACTGAGTTAAGATATAGTTCCGCATATCATCCACAGACAGATGGACAGACAGAAAGGACCATCCAGACAATAGAAGATATGTTGAGGGCCTGTTGCTTGGTTTGGGGAGGAATATGGGAACGTCATTTGAGTATGATTGAATTTGCATATAATAATAGTTATCAAGCAAGTATTGAAATGGCACCTTATGAGGCATTATATGGCAGACCATGCAGGACACCATTGAATTGGCATGAGATAGGAGAGAGGCAGGTTCTGGGTCCAGAGTTAATCAGACAATGTGCAGAAACAGTTAAGTTTATTAAAGAAAAGCTACAAATAGCACATAGTCGACAAAAGAGTTATACTAACAACAGACGCAGACCATTGCAGTTTGAGGTGGGGGATTATGTATTTTTGAAAGTTTCTCCTACTAAAGGTGTATTTAGATTCAGCAAGAGAAGTAAGTTGAGCCCCAGATATGTAGGTCAGTTGCAGATAATAGAAAGACTGGGCGAGACATCTTACAAGTTAGATCGGCCAGCAGACTTCGCAGATGTCCATAATGTATTCCATGTTTCTATGCTAAGAAAGTACATTGAAGATCCATCCTAAGTGATTAGTTATCAGAGAAGTGAATTAAAGCTAGATATGACAATGCCAGAATATCCAGTACAGATCACAGGCTGCAGAACCCAAAAACTCAGAAATAAGAACATTGATTTAGTGAAAGTTAGATGGGAAAATAGACAAGGTGGTGAGGATATTTGGGAACTAGCAGAGGAGATGATGAAGATGTATCCATATTTGTTTGAGTAAGCTTTTAATTCTTTTAGGTGATAGTACCTTGTTAATTTTAAAACAAAAATTTTTATAACGGGTTCCGCTTTAAATTTCGAGGACGAAATTTCTTTTAGGTGATACTAATGTACCATATCGACTGTTTGGATCGTCTTATATTCATTGTGGTGGCCAGTGTGTGGCCCACATTATGTGTAGCAGGTGCTTAAACAGGTTTCTGGGGCGTTGTGGGCCGGCTGGTTGGCCCAAAATGCAGGTTTGTTTGCTGTCCTTCAACGCGACAGAGGGGCGCGTCGCGTTCTCATCGCGACACCTGGGGACGTCGCGTTCTGGTTGCTGTTGTGTTGGCTCGTCATCTGCATGCGGGCTGCGTGTCATGCGCGGGACGAGTGTGCTAACGTCGACAGGAGGATCGCGACGGGCAGCCGCATCGCGACCTGGTCGCGACGTAGTGATACATCGCGTTCCCAACCGAGCTGCGTTTTTAAGAAACCCTGGCAGAACAGAGCTTTCACAAGCTCTGCTCGGCCAGGGGAGGTTTTGCTCATGGGATTCTGGGCGATTCTAGCTCGTGGGCCTTGGTTGGTTGTGTTCTCGCCACGAGGATCGCGTGTGGAGCGGAAGAAACGTCGGGTTATCGACCTTTTTAGTTTTCTTCATCAAGGTAGGGAGATTCTACCCTTTTTCTTCATGGAATCACTGTGTGTGTGCCGTGTGATGTGTTTACAGTTTTAAGAACCGTAGATGGCATGCTAGGACATCACAAAGAGTATGAAAAATGGATTAGAAACCATGTTTGGCAGGGTTTATAGGGTTTTCTGGCAAAGGCGACCCGATAGGGTTTTTTGCCTGTAAAGGCGACGGTCTCCCCTATCACGATCAGATCGCGACAAGACGATACATCGCGTTCACTCTCTTGGTTGTGACATGTCAGGGCGTCGCTATCTGAACGCGACCAGAGCCTCGGTCGCGATAATAGCCGTGAGATACTTCTTGCATGTAAATGTTAATGCATGTATCCATATTTGTTTAACCGATGCATGACATGGTTAACCGATGTGTCTAGAAGTGGTTAGCGGTGCTTTGGCACCTGTTGTGCTCCTTGGGAGTGTGGTTCACATGGTGAGCTGCAAGCTCACGTGATTGTGTGTGTGACTGGTTTCAGTGAACGTATCTGTTCACGTGGTTTGCGTAGCGTGCACGAGTTTCTGTGTGTGTGGCAGGTAGTGTTACGCCTTCCGTGGTTACCTCTACAGTTGAGAGCCCCAGGTTCCGAGGTGAGCCAGGCACGTGGGTCTGCTCGGGGATTGTCCCAGTATAGTGGTACCGTCAGGATCTTGTCGTCTTCCTGGACACCCTCGCTCTCGAAGAGAGTTGTCGTTCGACTGAGGGAAAGACGGCAGGGACAACGACTTGTGAGGGTTTGTTGTTTAGTCACTTGTATCACGCTCGTAGTTGGGGGGACGGACACCAATAGACGTACGAGACCCCAGCTAGTCCTGTTTCTAATGCCTCACTTTCGAGAGTTTAGGCCAAAGTCCCTAAAGGTGTCAGGCATGGGCCTACGGGGTGTGACCTGCAGGTGTGGTGGTTTGGTTGGTCTCCACAGTTCTTGTTTGGTTTAGTGGAGCGGCAGCTGGACCTTTCGTTCGTGGCAGCGAGACTGAGAGGTAGCCCTATAAGTTTGTCTGGGTTGGTTGCTGGTGTCGCGAGCCAGGTTACGCGACCCGAGTTTGGCGTTTACCTACTTTAGCTCGTACACCTATTTGGGTTTTCCGTTTATTTATTAACATTACGTTCGAGGTCAGTAAGCGGTAAGTAAGTTACAGCTTTAATATCTTGCCTAATTAATTCTATAAATTGCTATAGCGTAGCTTCCTGCTTAATTACTTGAGTTATGGTTTGCTCGGTCTCTTTGGGGGAGTTTCCCTACTAAGCCAGTGACTAGCGAGGCTCACCCCCCTACTCCTTTCAGGTGAGGGAGAGCACGAGGCTTCCCAACCGTCTTCTAGTTCCGGGCCGCACCGTAGCGGAGCAGGGTCTACGCCACCACCAGCAATGTAATTTTCTCTCTTTGTACACCTCGGTGTATGCCCCAAGTTCTGTTGTACTAGTTTAGTTGAGAAACTGGCTATGTAAATATTTGTGGAATGGAAAGTTGTTTCTGTTCAGTTGTTTCCTTTATATTTCTACGAACATGTGTGAATGATATCCCTTGCGAAGCTTCGGCTCATTCGCGGGAGGTGGAGTCGTGTCAGGCTCGTTACCAGGTTAACGAGTTTGAACGATGTGGTCCGTCACATGTGTATACCATGATTAGCCATCAACATATTCACTTAATCCCCTTGTGTAAGTGGGTCATATCTCATTGCAAGAACAAGTGCGGGAATTACCAAGTGATAGCCAAAGCCGTGGCTATATGCTTGTGTGGGGTGGTTCTCTTCCCGTACGGAGATCACCTCTTAGACGATGTGAACTTGAGCGCCATTAGCGGGGTATGGCGTGAACTTAGCCTCTCTCATGCAGTTTTTGCCTACCTCTATGCGGGACTCACATTGGCGGCTACGGGGGGCCTACTCTACGGCTCTATGATCCTCTTAGAATGCTGGTTGGGAGTGAGGATAAAGTTCAAACCTGTAGAAAACCCCACTACGGAGAGCCAGATCTTTGGGTTGTTGGGATGAGTGTAATTTCATATCATTTTCCCTCCTATTTTGATGATGACAAATATGATTTGAATGCAAATTATTTGGAACATGATAAATACATTTCACCTGAAACTTATATTCAAAAAACATGTCTCAAAGCACACTTATCATTTGCACTCATAATAAAACATTTTACTAATGATATATGTGTTTAATTTTCAGGTACAAACACTTTTTGCAAAAGAAGTGTCGACACACTCCACAATGGTGTCGACACAATAACCCAAATTCAAAGGCAAAAAGATGAACAAATGTTGAGACTGTGTCGACACATATCAAAGAGTGTGTCGACACGAGTTGCAGATTCCGGAAATCAGACTACTCAGGTCAACGCACTCTCAGGGCAGGTCGACACTGGATCCTGCTCCTAGAACAGCAGTTTTCAGAATTGGGGATAGCAGGTCGACGCAACACCAGGGCAGGTCGACACTGGATCCTGCTCCCAGAACAGCTGTTTTCAGAACCAGGATAGCAGGTCGACACAATACCAAAACAGGTCGACACTGGATCAGTTCCCAGAATAGCCTATTTCAAGATTTGGGCAGTGTGTCGACACCACCACCAGGGCAGGTCGACACACTACGGAAAGTTTGCAACTTAAATTGGATGTTTGCCACGTGTAAGCCTAGGGCGATGGGGTATCAACCTAGGATCGTGTGCCCTTGTACCTAAAGGGTATCTTAGGAATCTTTTGGGTATAAAAGGCCCCCAATTGGCTGTCCATCATGAGAAGACCCCAACGAACTCTCCAAGCCTCCAGAAAAGCTCCCTTTGGCGGCGAGAAGAGCTCATCTCCCTTCTCTGCTCTCCTGGCGCCTTCTGAAGACCAATTCTCATCAATTCGATTGAGAGAATTGGAGTTTGATCTCTGAAGAAGCAATTGAAGCGCCTCAAGGAAGCAGATCAAGTAGGAGCATCTGTTGGAGAAGACTTCAAGGAAGATCCCCAACTTTAATAGTACAGAGCATCGGCTGGGACTTCAAGGATTCAAGCCTCTTCCCAATCTGAGCTTCTACAAGGGAGTACACTGAAGAACAAAGCCTTTTAACACTATTCTCAATGTATTTTTTGTTCTTCTGAGACTTCTTGAGATTGTGCAAGTGCTTCTGCATAACTCTCATGAATGTTCTCATGTCTGACATGATCTGCTGCTAGAAGATCCATGTCGTGTGTTGGTGTCTAGCATTGTTATTTGTGAGCTGTCGTGCTCAGTTTGAGTTGTCTAACTCAAGTGTTTGTTGAGCAGTCTTGCTCAGGGATCTAGAGTAGTCTTGCTCTAGAGGTATGTGAGTTGTAAACTCAAGTGTTGGAGTTGTCTGACTCCAGTGGGTGTGTAACCCAGGTTGTTTAGTGAATCTTCACTGGGTGTGAGGGGTGGATGTAGGAATCACATGGGTGATTTCCGAACCACCTAAAAATCTCTGTGCACTTGTCTATTTGTGGTTTGATTTTATCATCCATTAGATGCTTGCATAGGATCGATCAAGATTCACTTAATCAACAGGTTTTTACATCTATTTTATCAACTCACTTAACATTTCATCAGATCTGTGTTTTTCACTGATTAAAATTGCCTCTGGTTCTAAAAGTATTTTAAATTGCTTAAGCTTCCGCAGAAAGTGGCATAGATCTATTCATCCCCCCCCCCCCCCTTCTAGATCTTATCCACACCTTTTCCTCGATCCTTCAATTGGTATCAGAGAGGGTTTATACTTGATCTGATTTGATTTGAGCAGTTTTTGAGTGTTGTGTGTCTGATTGTTTGATTGTTTGCTTGGTTGCTAAGTATTCCTTCTGTGCTGTCTTTTTTCAATGGATTCCAAAGGTTTCATAGCTGAAGGGCATTCCATAAATAGGCCACCATTCTTTAATGGAACGGACTATTCATACTGGAAAAATAGAATGCAAGTCTTTCTAAGAGCCCAGAACTATGAAATTTAGAAAGTGGTTGAGGTTGGTCCCTATGAAAACCAGGGTGAGGAAGAAACTTGGACTAGGGAACAAATAAGAAAAGCCACATTGAACTACAGTGCCATGAACATGATTCAATGTGTTGTTCATCCCAAAGAGTATTCGAGAATCTCAATGTGCAAATTTGCCAAAGAGATGTGGGATAAACTCGAATTACTTTATGAGGGAACATCACAAGTAAAAGAAACTAAGGCAAATATTCTTGTTTCAGAATATGAATTGTTTATGATGAAATCTAATGAAACAATTTCTGAAATGTTTGCCAGGTTCATGGTCATTGTAAATGGACTGAAGGCCTTAGGTAAGGACTACACAGATGCAGACTTGGTAAGAAAAACCTTACGTTCACTTTCTTCTATTTGGCACACAAAGGCCACTGTCATTGAAGATTCTAAAGATTTGTCCAAAATGTCTTTGGATGAATTGATAGGATCCTTATTGACATATGAAATCAATTTGAAAAGAAATGAAGAACACATAATTAAAACCAAGCCAATGGCACTTAAGGCCTCCTCAAGTAACAAAGACAAAAGTCAAGAAAAGACAAGTTCTGAGGAGTCTGAGTCAAATGAGGATGAAATTGCCCTCATGACCAGGCAATTCAGAAAATTCTTGAAATATAGAAAAGGAAGAATGTCTGGGAAAAAGAAGTTTTCCACAGGTAAAAGAAACACTTCCTCCTCTAATTTCAACAAGAATCAAAAAGCTGACGAAACTGTCATTTGTTACAGGTGTAACAAGCCAGGACACATGAAGGGAGAGTGTCCTGAGAACAAGAAAGAAAAGCACAAGAAATTCCAGAAGCTCAAGAAGCCAAAGGCCATGGTGGCCACTTGGTCTGACGAAGATTCAAGTGAAGAAGAAGAAGACAAGAAATCCTCAAGCTCTGAGAGTGAGGAAGTCTGCTTCATGGCCAACAATTCTGAAGAAAAGGTAAATACTTCTTTTGAAGACTTTACTGTTGAAAATTGGCAGGATGTGTATACAGAATTAGTTGAAAAATATTCTAAATTGAGAAAAGAAAACAAACACATCAAAAAGAAAATTGAAAATCTTTATAATAACCAATCTTCAAACAACAGAACTTGTGAACTAGAAAATGAGATAACAGAATTAAATGAAGAAAAAGAAAATCTCATGAATCTAATTGATGATCTGAAGCTTGCCTCTCAAAAGGCCACCCTAGAATTCAAAGACTTATCTGAAAAGCTGGAAATTGAAAAACAAGAAAAACAGCAAAAGATTGAAGAAATAAACACTCTTCAAAACCAGCTAAAAGAAAGGGATGAAGTTATCCAAACCTTCACAAAAGGTAAAGATAACTTGGAGGCATTGCTAGGATCAAATATGACAACAACTTCTCATGGATCAGGATTCAACAAAAAGAAACCAAAGAAAGATAAATCTGGTGAGAAAAAGGGAAAAACACCATTAATTAAATTTGTAAAAGGACCTAATCTTGAGAACACAGAAATAAAGCAAACATCAGACAAAACATCAAACAAAACACAAAACAAATTAAAAACTCAAAAACAAAAGAAGACAATCAGGTCGACTCAGTCTCCTGACAGGTCGACACCAGTCCACAAGAAGAAGGCTTCTGTGGCTGTTGTGTCGACACCAGTCATGGAGAGGTCGACCTGCTCAACATCAAAAGCAACAAACAACTCAATTAAAAATTCAAATAGAAATTTGAAAAACAAGAAAAAGTCAAAGGAAATCGTTTGTAAAGAACCTTGGATCTCCAAAACAGCATTTCAAAATCCTTGGAGTCAATGGTATGAAAACCCTTGTTGGTATAACCCTCAATTCTTTCATCCAAATCTTTGGATGTACCAACAAAATTCATGGATTCCACCTCCTAATTTGAACTCCTATACTCAAATGAAAAACTCCCCTCCCACTAAAAACAAAAATGTTGGTGATTTCATTCCTAAGAAAAAGAACAAACAGAAAAAGACTGAAAACACCAATTGAACAAAACAAAAATAAAAAACAAGTCAAATTTGGGTGAGAAATGATTTACTAACAATGTTCAAACATTCTGATGGTCCCAACTCTGTTTGGGTACCAAAATCTTCTCTCCACTGATCTTGTTGCAGGAAGGTCGTGCACCCAACACCAATGTGTGGTTTGTTGACAGTGGGTGTTCACGACACATGACTGGAGACAGAGCCAAATTCTCATTCCTGCTTGGAAAGGAGGGAGGGTCAGTGACTTTTGGAAGTAAAAATAAAGGAAAGATCTTAGGATCTGGTAAGGTTGGTCATACTTCCTCAAACTCTGTAGATAATGTTTTACTAGTTGATGGTCTTGATTATAATCTGCTCAGTATCAGCCAACTATGTGACAAAGGTCACAAAGTTGTGTTTGAATCTGATTTTTGTAAGATAATTGACTCATCAACTGATAAAATCAAATTCTTTGGAAAAAGGGAAAACAATGTTTACATGATCAACCTAAATAAAAACTTTTCTGAAAATCTTTGCTTTGTTGCAAATAAAGATGAAATTGCATGGACTTGGCACAAAAGACTTGGCCATGCAAGTTTCAGAACAATGAATAAGTTGTTAAGATTGAATTTGGTTAAGGGGCTTCCTGAATCCTTCTCTAATGTTGAAAATCAAGTCTGTGGGATCTGCTCTAAAGGAAAACAAACAAGAAAATCCTTTAAAAACTTCAATGAGGTACTCACATCTAGGCCACTAGAATTACTTCACATGGACCTTTTTGGCCCTACAAGAATTCTAAGTCTAAGTGGCAAAAGATATGGGTTTGTAATCATTGATGATTTTACTAGATTTACTTGGGTTATTTTTCTGTCCCACAAAAGTGATACTTGTCTTGAATTTAGGAACTTCTGTACCACTGTCTTAACAACTTATCCATATAAAATCAAAATTATTTTGACTGATCATGGGGGTGAATTTGAGAACACATCTTTTTCTAATTTTTGTGCTGAATTTCAAATATTTCACAAATTTTCTTCACCAAGAACTCCAGAACAAAATGGAGTTGTGCAAAGAAAGAACAGAACTCTTGTGGAAATGGCTAGAACCATGCTACTTGAGAGTAACTTGCCCAAATCTTTCTGAGCTGAAGCTGTGAACACAGCCAATCACATACTCAATAGAGCATTGGTCATACCAAAAATCAAGAAAACCCCCTATGAATTATTGAAAAACAAAAAGCCAACTGTTTCCTATTTTAAAATCTTTGGGTGCAAATGTTATGTACACAACAACAACAAAGAAAACCTTGACAAATTTGATGCTAAAAGTCAGGAAGCTATCTTCCTTGGCTATTCTGATGTGTCAAGGGCTTTCAAAGTGTACATTCTTAAAACCAAAACTGTTGAAGAATCACCACATGTTATCTTTGATGAAAATTCCTTTTCAACTAACAATTCTAAATCTTGCAGGGAAAGACAAGACACTGAAGAGGATGAATTCATTGTGGACTCTTCACCAACTGTTGAGGAGTTTGAAAACAGTGAGGAGAACCTGAACATACCATCTCCAAGTGGGTCAGGTAACATTGTCCCAGAAGTGGGTACTTCTGAACAGGTAATTTCTGAACATAGGTTTTTAAAAGATCACCCATTAGATAATGTGGTTGGCAACTTGCATGATAGAGTTAGGACTAGATCATCTTTCTTGCATGATATTGAAGAAGACCCACTAGCTCTAATTTCCCAAATTGAACCAAAGTCAATTGATGAAGCCTTATCAAATTCTGATTGGATTAATGCCATGCATGATGAACTTCAACAATTTGAAAGAAATCAAGTATGGGAATTAGTACCTAGACCTAGTGACCAAACAGTCATTGGCACTATATGGGTTTTCAGAAACAAATTGAATGAATCTGGTCAGGTAATTAGAAATAAAGATAGGCTAGTTGCAAAGGGGTACAATCAAGAGTTTGGAATTGATTTTGAAGAATCATATGCCCCTGTAGCTAGACTAGAAGCAGTTAGAATTTTCCTTGCTTTTGCATCCTCCATGAATTTCAAAGTTTATCAAATGGATGTCAAAAGTGCATTTTTAAATGGCTATATTAAGGAAAATGTTTTTGTTGAACAACCTCCTGGATTCGAAAATGAAAAATATTATAACCATGTTTTCAAGCTCAATAAGGCTCTCTATGGTCTTAAGCAAGCTCCAAGAGCTTGGTATGACCGTTTGAGTACCTTTTTGCTTGAGAAAGGATACTCCAGAGGAACTGTTGATCAAACCTTGTTCACAAAAACAGTAAAAAATCAAATACTTGTGGTCCAAATTTATGTTGATGACATAATTTTTGGCTCCACCAATAAAGGCCTATGCACTGAATTTTCAAATCAAATGAAGAATGAATTTGAAATGAGTTTAATGGGAGATTTAACATTCTTCTTGGGATTGCAGGTGAACCAAACATCTGAAGGGATCTTCATCAGTCAAGCCAAGTATGTCAAGGAACTTCTCAAAAGGTTTGACTTTCAGACCCTCAAACATTCAAGCACACCTATTGCCATAAATGCTAAGCTAGAAGAAGACTCAAATGGTAAGTCAGTAGACCAAAAGACCTACAGAGGTATGATTGGTTCTCTACTTTATCTTACAACCTCTAGACCTGATATTCAATTTAGTGTGTGTTTGTGTGCTAGATTTCAGTCTAATCCTAAAGAAAGTCACATGTTAGCTGTTAAAAGAATGTTCAAATATCTTGTTGGAACATGTGATTTAGGAATTTTGTATCCTGCTAATTGCAAGCTAGATTTGATTGCCTATTGTGATGCTGACTATGCCATAGTATCCGGTGCATATTACTGGTCGTAAGATAAAGAAGCTGAGAAATAAAGAAATTGAATTAGTTAAGGTAAGATGGGAGAATAGGTTGGGTGGTGAGGATACCTGGGAATTAGCCGAGGAAATGGCTAAAGGGTTCCACATTTCTTTTTAGATGATTGTACTTGTAAATATGTGTGATGAAACTTCTTATATTTGAGTTATGAATTTCGAGGTCCAAATTCATTTTAGATGATAGTAATGTAACGTCGCGCGTTTTTCGAATCCTCATGGAACCTATGTTTAGTGGTTGTGATGGCTATCATGAGGCTAATGTAACTTGTGTTCAGTGTGCGTGTACGTTTTTGGGGTTTACTGGGCCGAAAGTTTGGGCCTGCAGCACCCCAGGGTTCTCTGTCTGTGATCGCGATAGCAGGGGGTGTCGCGTTTTGAACGCGACACTCTTGCCCGTCGCATTCTTGTTGCCGCTTTGTGGCGTTGATCATCTGCATATGCGCCACGTGTTGGGTGCAGGGCGACCTGCGGACGTCAGCCTTGAGAAGGCGACACCTAGGTCCGTCGCGATCAGGTCGCGACGGACGATACGTCGCGTTCTCAACCGCTGGGTGTTTTTAAGAAACCCTAGCTGGACAGAACTGCAGCGAGTTCTGTTCGGCTCACGTGGAGCGAGAGAAACACCGGGGGAGCGTCGTATCGCGTATTCATCGTGAGGTAGGGTGACTCCTCCCATTTCTGGGGTGAGAATCGCATGGGATGCAGGGTTTGATCAGTTTAATGCTTTCTATACAATAGATATCATGCCTAGGAACACATTAAAGCATGAAAAATACTAATATAGGGTGGTTTCCATGGTGTGGGTTAGTAATCCGTGGAGGGGATCCCGGATTAGGGTTTCTGTCTGCTAAGGCGATGGAACCCCCTGTCGCGATTAGGTGGCGATGGGCTGACCCGTCGCATTCAGGTTGTGAACGCGACTTATTTGTATGTCGCATTAATGTGTTGAAGGCGACCTATCGGGCTGTCGCTATCTGAAGGTGACACAAGACCCTGTCGCGACTTCAGTCAAGAGGTCTATGCATGCATGGCTAATGTGATTGGGTTATCCGAATATCGTTATGTGATGTGTTTACCGATAACGAGCGGTGCATTGGCACTTGTGCCACGCTAAGAGTGCATGGTTCTTGAAGCTAGCACTTTGATTATGTAGCTAGCTAGTTCTTTGCGTAGTTGTGTGGTGTTCACGCAAGCAGTGTTGTGTTCACGTGTTGTGGACAGTTGTTACTTGAGGTTTATGTGACATTTCACGTGGTTTGTGTATGATGTGCACGTGGTTCTGTGTGCGTGGCAAGTAGTACGATGCCTACCGTGGTTACCTCTCTAGTTGGGTGCCCCAGGTTCTCTGTGAGCCAGGCTGTTAGCTCGGAGCTTTGTCCCGGTACTTGTGCTGTACCGTCGAGGTCAGTGTTGTCTGTCCTGGACACCCTCACTCCTTTGTTTGAGTTGTACGTCCGGCTGAGGGAAAGATGACAGTGGGACAGTGACTTTTGTGTTTGTTTCTAGTCACTTGTGGCGCGCTCTTAGTTGGGGGTACGGACACCGGTTGTCGACACTGGTCCCGAACTAGTCCTTTTCCAGTGCCTCACTCTAGGGTGCTCCAGCCAGAGACCCTAGAGGTGCCAGGCATGGGCCTGTGGTTGTGTGTCTGCAGGAGTGGTGTTTAGTTGGTCTCCACAATTGTTTGACTTTTCCACGTGGAGTGGCAGCTGGACCTTTCGTCCGTGGCTGCGAGACTGAGAGGTAGACCTGTGTTAGTTTATCCGAGTCAGTCACTGGTGTCGCGAACCAGTTCACGTGGCTCGTGTGTGGCGGTCTCTACTGTAGCTCGTACAGCTATTTAGGTTTGCCATTTATTTATTACAGTTGATTTACGTACTCGACAAACGGTGAGTACATTTACAGCTTTAATATCCTGCTTAGTTGTTCTATAAATTGCTAGCGCAGTTTATTGCTTCCGTATCTGTGTTTTGGTTTGCTCGGTGTTGGGGGAGTTCCCTACTGAGCCAGTGACTAGAGAGGCTCACCCCTACCCCCCCACAGGTGAGGGCGAGGAGGACGTTTTGTTACCATCGTCCAGTTCGGAGCCGCGTCGCAGCGGTGTTGGGCGAGCACCTCCAGCAGTGTAGTTTCTTTTCTCAGTTGTACTAGTTTACCTAGGGGTATGCCCCAGGCTCCTGTACTTTCTTGTACTTTTGTTGAAATTTGGCTATGTAAATCTTGTACATTATATATGAGTTGGTGAATCATATATGTGATCAGGTGTGTTCCTTTGTGTTTTCACAGACGTGTGTATGATATCCCTTGCAAGGCTTCAGCCCGTTCGCGGGAGGCGGACTCGGATCAAGTTCGTTAGTTATTTAACGGGCTTGAACGAGGCGTTCCGTCACAGCTTGGGTTATCCAAATGTCCACATTCTTATTGACCTCTCCATCATTAGCTTGAGTGTTCTGTGTGTCTTTGTTCAGGCACATTTTGAGGGGGAGTAATTGCTTCATGATGTAAATATTCCTTTCACTTTACATTCTTCTTTCTATTTTCTTTGCCAATGAAACACTTTCCATTTTCGCAAATAAGTTCCTCACTCTGACATTGCATTGACATTCTTGGTATATCAAATAGTGATTTGAAGAAAGACAAGTCAGGCTTGTTTGGACACTTTCACTACGCGTGAGTATATGTCTCCGCCAAGTATCAAGAGTCTTGTATGCAATTGTTGAGGGGGAGTCCCTGTTCTTCAATAAAAATATTCCTGTTTTCACTCAAATCCTTTGATTCTCATTATCTTAATGAAAGACTTCTAGAATCCACAACTCAGGGGGAGATAAAGAATTCATAATTCCTTTCTTACATAAACGCACCATTAATTCATTGTGTTGACACAATTCCTATTCATGAGATGTTCATTATATTTCTCAAAAGAAACCATAGAATGACTCTTTGACTGATCTACTACATCTTTACAGTCAATTTTCAATTATATTCTGACTTTCAAAAGTAATCTAATTTTCTTCAAGACATGAAGATCACATGTGTATTGAATTTAGACATCTCTTTTAGAACTGATGAGGGAAAGGGTTGTTTTCAGCTGTACCATATTCTCCTTAAATCTATCGTTCAACAGAGCAATGGCACTAATGATGAGAAACTACAAACCTTCACAAAGAATGAAGTGCCATGTATGTCATGAGGTGTTTTTGCTATCTCTCTTCGAAGGGGTCAAACAAAGTAAAAAAAAAAATCTTACAATATTGCTGATAACTGAGTAACTGGAAATATTGGCATCTCATAAACATATATTTTTATATCAAAAGGTTATCATTTTCCCCTTGAAACTGGATAATGAGCAAATCTTTAGTAACCAGGGACTATGGTGTGTAAAAAGTATTAGTTCTTATGTGAACAAGATTTGCTACATTTGATAGATTGATTTAAAAAAAAAAAAACATGTATGTCCAAGGAGAATCAATCAAAACAAACAACCTTGCCCCAATTCAGATTGCTTAAGACTGTTTAGTTTCATCACAACTGACTTCATTCTCAAAGAAATTTTCATTACTTTGGATTAGAAGAATATGAAAGATTGCCATTGACTGTATTGAATGTCATATATCATTCAAAATGTCATTTCAGTGTTTCATTACAATCAATGAACATCTCTTGTAGGCTGTTATTTAACCCTTGAATTAATAATGGGCTTTTGTTAAGAAATGACAAATACATTCTTTGACATATTAAAAATCCTTGACAAGTTGATTCCATACTTCTTTCATCATCATAAAGACTTCCTTCCAGTTTTTCCTGTACATATCATCAGTGTTTGTCCAGCCAGGTCGACACAGTCCTCTTCATGTGTCGACACCATCACTGGTCAGGTCGACATAGTCCCCTCCTGTGTCGACACCACTGCTTCTCCAGGCGGATTTCTTCATTAGACACTGTTTAAGGGTAAGGTGTACCGGCGGCTCATCTTACCTCTTCATCTCTTGCATGGGACCTTTTTATATGCCCTTTTTGTTTGCAGGTCGACCCACCGCCATCTTTCATCTCCACGAACACAAGAGCTTTCTCTCTTGTTCCCGCCATCTCTTCCTCTTTCCCATCATCTTCCTCTTTTCTCTGCTTGCTGCGATGCCTCCCAAGCAGACACCAAAGAGGGGTGCGAGGTCTAGGGCTACTGCTTGTGGGGTTGTAATCGAAGAACCCCTAACCGAACGTCGGAGCAAGCGCCGCCATGATCCGACACCGCAACAGGATGTCTCTTCACCCTCTGCAACTCCCTCCAAGCGAGGTAGGTTGTCATCCTCTGGTCGCGGGAAATCCCCCAAAGTGCCTCATCATCGCTGGAGGAAGCTTCTATCCAGTTCTTCAGACACTTCAGAGGAATCCTCCTCCACCTCCTCTGGTTCTTCTCATCCTTCTAAAGCTACACCATCCAAGCTAGTCTCTGAAGGAAAACCTATTCTCAAGCCCCGTGCAGTTGATTTAAAAGATGTGGATTTTGCTAGTGCATTTCCAGACTTCATCAACTTTTTCAAGTTTCAAGGTTGGCTGCCCTTTATTTCTGAATTTCATACTTTCTACCCTAGACTGGTGCAAGAATTCTATATGAATTTATCTATTTTACCAGAAGGTTTTCAATCTAAAGTGAAAGGGGTTTCTATTCTCTTATCAACTGAGCTGGCTTCTAGACTTTTCAAGATTTCTAATGAAGGGGAAGATTACCATAACTTTGAATTTGATTTGCATGAAGCTTACACCTTGCTCACTGGTCTCCCTCATGACCAAACAGATTCCCGGCAAACCTATGTCACTAAGTTCAATACAAACACATTTCCACCTGTCCTTAGGTTGATTCATCGCATTCTCACCACAATAATCACACCACAAGGTGGTGAAAGGGACAGGCTCACAGTCATTTAGAGGTTTGTCTTGTATTGCATGAAGAAGGATATCAAGGTCAATTTGAATCTGATCATGTATCAAATATTGTCTGAAACAACCAGGTCGGATCTTCATAGATCACTGCCATATGCTGCACATCTAACTGTTGTCTATCAGCATTTTGGTGTTTCTTTTGCAAATGAAAAAGTTCAATCCATTCCTCAAAACAATATTTATTGTGTGAAACATTTGCAAAAATTTATGGGTTTTCGGATTGAGAGTTCTCAAGTTTGTCGAGGGCCAGTTATTGAGCCACCTGATGCACCTGAAGTAGAGGCACAACCTCCTACTATTCAATCACCACAACCTGCTCCAGAGGTTCAGCCCCCACCTAAGGTTGAGGTCCAAGTTCCTCTAGATACACACCACTCACCCACACTACTTGGTTCTTCACCTCTACCTCATGATGTGGATCCTCCATCCTTCTTTCCCCAATTCCCTGGTTCAGCATCCACTTCTACTGGTGGACCTTCTGTTCCACCAGAGCTGTACACCTTTCTTGAAGACAAGTTTGCCACTCTCAATTCTTCTATCCAACAACTGGCCGACAGATTTGAGCTTCGCATTCAAAGGTTGGAAAGTACAGTTAATGATCAGTTCATTAGACAGAAAGAGATAGCAGAATATGCAACCCATAGATTCAACAGGCTTATTGGCACCTTGGGACATTCTTGTGGCCAATTGAAAGAACTTCAAGACAAGCTTGAAACTGTTCTCCAAGGAATTTTGGCTAACACTCAGTGAGGTCTTTTCAATAGTCAAGAAGTTGTCTCTCAAGTGTCGAAGACTCGACTTTCTTTTGCTCACTTGGTTGATGATATGGAAGGCATGAAGAACTTGTTAGCTCATATTGATCAGGAAATGGCAGCTCTCAAGAATGAGCTTCGTTCTTTTCACAGACATGGCACTATTCCTAGCTCTTCTTCAACATCCCCACCTGTGTCAGCTGATCTCAGCTCTTTTCAAGCAAATATGTATGACAATCATCAACGCATGGAAGAACTGTTGCATACTCGTTTCGCCACCATGCAATCTCAGCTGAGGACAAACTTATCTACTATGGAGGCTAGAATGCAGTCTATAGAATCTATTTTACTCCCTCTCACTCCTCCACCTCCATCCTCTTGATGGATCTTCTTGTTTTGATGATGTCAAAGGGGGAGAAGGGTTGGTTCATGGGATGTTTGTTAGCAACATTTTGTTTTTGACTATGACAGCTGTCATATTTTGTAGAAAATCTCTTTTAATGACAATTGTTGTTATGATGAACATGTTGAATGTCCTTGCTATGGTTCTTGTATGCCTGGAACTATGTGAATGAATGACTCAAAAATCACATGTATAAGAAAATCAAACTTCCATGTTCATTCATTGTTGCCATCATCAAAAAGGGGGAGAATGTTGGGTTGAGTGTGGTTTTACAATTTTTTGCTAATCTCCCTCTCTCTCTCTCTAGTTTTGATGATGACATTATGTGATTTTGTGCTTGTTGGGTTGAACATGGTACATACCTCCTTCATAGAATAATAATACCCAACCAACATGGTTTGAACATTTTACACTTCATACTTTGATGATAATGTATTGTGCTAATAGTTTATATGTTAAATTTTTAGGGCCATACAGTTTTTATCATGGTGGTGTCGACGCACTCAATGGTGGTGTCGACACTAGTTCCAGATTCTAGGAGACCCTTTTTCCTGACTGGGACAGTGTGTCGACACACTCAATAGTGGTGTCGACACTAGACCCAGTTTCCAGGAGATGATTTTGTCCGTCTGGGACAGTGTGTCGACACACTCAGTAGGGGTGTCGACACACTCCGGCTGAAGTCTTCTCATCTGATTCCTCTGGACACGTGGCCGCTTGGGGTTCAAGGGGACTTGCCTTGGATCATGTGCCCACGCACCCCAAGGGTACAATTGGACTTATGGGGCTATATATACCCCCAATTATCGGCCCCCCAAAAGAGAGGAGACCTCCAGAATATTCCAGAAAAAGCTTTTGGCGGAAAAAAGGGGAATCTCCCACTCTCGTTCATCTCGTTGCTGTGGTGATTCATCCACATCCTTGGACAGCACAAGGGATCGAAGGAGAGCCCTGGAGAAGGAACTGAAGCACTTCTCAAAGGAGCAGATCCAGCAGACGTAAGAAATTGAAGGGAATTTCTGGTGATCCAAAGGCTACTGAAGTAGAGCATCGCCAAGTGATTGAAAGCATCAACGAATCTCTTCAATTCAACCTTCTGCAACGGAATCTCCATCGGAGAATACAAATACTGTATCTATTCCTATCATTTCTGAAGTTGTTCTCCTGATTCATCCATGAGATTTGTGCATGAAATGTTGCACAAGTTTCTGTGAATGAATTTGTCTTGAATCAGATCTTTTCTAGAGGATTTGATTTGTGATGGTCTTGATCTAGCTTGTGTTTTGTGAGCTATTGAGCTCGGTTTGTGTGAGTTGTCTACTCAGTGTGTGGTTGAGCAAGTGTGCTCAGTTTCTGGAGCGGGTGTGCTCTAGAATTTGTGTGTAAGTTGTTGAACTCAAGTGTGTTGGAGTCGTCGTGCTCCAGTGTGAGTTGTACTCAAATTTTGAGTAGTGTGTCCACACTATGTGAGGGGTGGACGTAGGGATCACAAGTGTGATTTCCGAACCACCTAAAATATCCTATGTGCAATGGTTTGAATTGTTGATCTGCGTTAGACTATTACATAAGATTGCGGTTTCACACTAATTGCCTAATTGTCTCACACCTCCTCTTACAAACTCACATATCAGATTTGGAAATTATTGTTGTGATTAGATCTCTAAGTCAAAGTAGTTTTTAATTTTCCTAAGCTTCCGCAAAAATTGGCAATAGATCTATTCAACCCCCCTTCTAGATCTGCTTCACCTAAACACTCGATCCTACACTCTATCCTTCCCTCTGAGCCATTGGACAAAGACAATCGTCGTCCAACGGCTTGATGTTCCATCTACCTAGGATCCTTGGTTCAACAACCTTAGGACAACCTTAGAAGAGAGGGCTAGGAAGAGAGGAGCGCAACAAGTCATGCTAGCTGAGCTTGAGGAAATCCTAGACGAAGAGGAATTGCCATGGCATTTTGAGATCGAGCAGTACTGTAAGGATGGGTCGTATCCCGAAGGGGCAAATTCGGAGGATCGTAAGGCCATAAGAAGAGCCACCCTAAGGTACACAGTCTTCGGAGAAGTTTTGTACAGGCGGGCTCTTAGTGGAGTTCTTTTGAGATGTCTTAATGATGAGGAAGCTTGGAAAGTGGTAGAAGGAGCCCATGCTAGTGAATGTGGAGGGCATGTCAACAGTCAAATGCTTGCTAAGAAGATCATTAGGTAGGGCTACTACTGGCCAACCCTAGAAGAAGATTGTGCCATCTACGTCCGTAGGTGTGTCAAATGTCAACTCCATGTTGATAAAATTCACGCTACTTCATCTTCACTTCATCCACTTTCCACACCTTGGCCATTCTCTATGTGGGTTTTTGATATTGTTGGCCCCCTTGGTGATCGTAATGGTCAAACCAAACAAAAATCCTTTATCCTAACAACAACTGAGTATTAAACCAAATGGGCAAAAGCAGAAGCATTTGCAGAAATCAAAGCATCCACAGTGTGCCACTTTATCATGAAGAATATCATCTCATGGTTCGGAGTGCCAAGCAGCATCGTCACAGACAACGGGCCGCAATTCATCTCTTAAGAACTTCAGGATCTCTGTAAGAAATACAATATCACTCTGCATCATTCATCTCCATATTACCCCCAAGGTAATGGCCAAGCTAAAGCAACTAATAAAACCCTTCTTAAAATCTTGAAGAAAACTTGTGAATCACAAAAATTCGCCGATTGGCTAGAAAAGCTAATAGAGGCTCTATGGGCCTATCGTACCTCTGTCCGTACTCCCACGGGACAAACATCATATGCTCTCACTTATGGGATGGAAGCGGTAGTTCCATACAAGATCTTGATCCCTTCACTAAGAGTCCAATTAGATAAGGAATTTAATCTTGACAAATGTCGAGAGGCGTTGCTAGTCCAATTGGAACTCTAGGATGAAAGGCGACTAATGGCAGCCGATCATGTGCTCTCATACCAAAGGCGAATCTCAAGGTCTTTGAAAAGAAGGAAATTGAATGGGAATTCCAAGAGAGTGATATGGTTTTAAAACGCATCTTTATCAAACCTGGAGGTCCAAGGTCTAAATTACAACCAAATTAAGAAGGTTCGTACGTAGTGAAGGAGGTGTATCTGGGAAATGCCTACCTCTTAACCAACGCTGAGGGCGTAGAATTGTCACATCCGTGGAATGGGTTGTACCTCAAGAGATTCTACCCCTAGGTCTGTAGGCGTGAGGTCACAATGCTTAGATTAGAGATAACCCCGTGTTAAGAGTCCGAAGTCTCTTCCCCAATCATCAAGGGTTGACCTAAGTTAGGACCAACACACACACACGGCAAGCCCAGGTGACTGCACTTGGTGGATACCGTAGCTATGTGGGCCTTACTCTAGCGATGCGATGGTCGTTCTCTTCCAAATCGGTCGAAGTGTAGGGGCAAGGGTTGTAAGGGCAAGGTTGTCAACCTTCAGCACACTCTGTGTTAGGATCGGATGATGTGGACGAAGCTTGATTCGTGGACAGATTGGCTTCAACTCTTCTTATGAGATGGATCTTCCTTGAGCAATCTAGAGAGTTGAAGCAGAGCAGCAGAGAGAAGCCTTTCTCTTGGGTTTTGCTTAGGGTTTTGGTATGGTGGCTTCTTGCTGTGAAAATATCTTCATATGATCTATATATAAGGGTGTCTAAGTACGGAGAGTCGTGCTTGAAGGGATCACCCCAATATAGAACATATCCTGACCATCGAATCTGACTTTCTCTTCGTCTGTCGACAGGCATTTCATAGCTGTCGACAGCTACTGCTAAGATCTAGTTTCCAGAACCATGATGTTGCTGGAAGGCCTTATCTGTCGACATGCGATTTGCTAGCTGTCGACACGCAACCTGTATCTGTCGACAGGTACATTTCATCTGTTGACAGCTACTGCTTATATAGTGCTTCCAGTAGCTTGTTTGTTCTGGATGGGTCTATCTATCGACATGGAACTTCCTGGCTGTCGACACATGATCTCTTGAATTGTTTTTTTTTTTTTTTGTTCTTTTGCACTTGGATTTTGTTGCTTGTCTTGTGTGTCTTCACACCTACATCAAAAGACATTATAAGTGAGATACAATGAATACATAAGTGATCAATAAGAGCATCATTTTCATTTATTCATTTCTCCCATGGTCTTTGTCAAATTTATCATGTTTCCAACATCAATGAACATCAATTATGTCAAACATCATCAAAAACATTTAAGCACATGTCATCATACACATTGTGACCCAACACCCTGACGAGAGGAAGTCTCAAACAGGGACGGTCGAATAACAAAGGCAAAGAAACAAAAAAGCAAAAGAATGAATAAAAATACATGATAGAATAGGGGCATGGCAAAGAGTGGCAAAGTCCCCACAGGTCGCTCATGAGCCCGGTCGTACGCATTCCACAGACAGTGCAAATCCATAAGAAAATACCACAAAGTTCCTACGCAACAGACCTAATCTTTGAAGGGTATGCTGCGGGAAGAAGCCGAACCCAACGCCCTCAAACATGCATTAGACTTTCCTTAAATAGCCTTCCATTTCCCTCTATAAGATTGGATCATCTCTTAAGTATGGCCTAACTAGCCGCACCGTCAACTAGGGGCAGTCACCCAAGGCATGTCACCCCTAAATGCACGTCCTACCTTAGTGAGGTCCTTGGCGAGAAGGGGAGGTGATCAAGACTCCAAGCCAGCGGTTCGAACTGGTCTATGTGTTGTGGCCCAAAAGGGTGAGTCCCCTCTGTCCCGCGCGTCTTATTTTAGGAAGGGCTAACCTCGGCTTTAGGCATCTTTCAAAATTCCAAAAAATCAAATATTTCAAAACTAAAAAAATCGAATATTTCAAAACATAAAAAAAAAAATCAAATATTTCAAAACTCCAAAAAAAATCAAATACTTCAAAACTTCAAAAAAAAGTTTTTAAAATCTCAAAAAACACTTTACTTATTCATGCATGTCATTCATTTACTTATGTCTTTTCGCCTACTTAATAAGGCTTAACCCCTTGACCATTTTATCGAGATTGGTCACTTATCATATTTAAAGGAAGGGGCTAAGTCGAAGAATGGATTTAACTTGTCTTCGTGGTTGTCCTAAGTGTGCAGGTCATAGCAGAAGAAAGAAAGCGGAACTCATATTTCACTCGTCACTGGCACAATCACATTTCATAAACAAAAAAGTCCATTCCATTCCATATTTACATCATGATCATGATACATCATGAATAAAAAGCAAAGAAAAAAAGTACAAGCCCTCAACCACTCTCCCCTGTACCCTCAGGCGAGCGAGAAGGTGTAGTGGCCATCTCCCTCGGCCCTGTCGTGCTCCCCTCGGCTGCTCCTGTTGGGTTTTCCATATATCATGTTTTTGATGATCACATTAACATTCTTGAACATTGATTTAATGCAAAATTGATGTGTTAACTAACATGAAAAACACCATGAAAGTGATTGAGTTAAACATTGCTAAATCATACAATGTACATCACTAACAATGTATTTGCATGTAGGTGTACAAGCATGAAAGATGGAACTTTGAAGAGGCATTGAAAAGATGAGCAAAAGGCACAAAAATCTGTCAAAGAGGTGCATCTGTCGACAGATGCAAACTGCCTGTCGACAGATTCACACAGTCATTCTCAGACAGAACTCAGGTTTGCATCTCTGAGTGCATCTGTCGACAGATGCAATGTACCTGTCGACAGATACACACAGACAACCCAGGACAGAGCTCAGGTTTTCTATTCCTGAGTGCATCTGTCGACAGATGAAAACTGCCTGTCGACAGATACACTCAGAAACTCATTTTCCTGAAACCCAGTTCTCAGCCTGAGTCTGCCTGTCGACAGATGCAAGTGCACCTGTCGACAGCCGACGAAAACTTCAGATTTTGGGTTTCCAAATCCGGCCCCACTTGGGTGTTTCCTTCCTCCACGACCCCCACCTTTACCTAACACTATATAAGCATCCTTTTGGAGCCAATTTCGCAGAGAGCAGCCTCCCATCCAAGAGCCTCCAAGGGACCAAGAGGAAAAGCCCCAAATTGCTGCTCTGCTTCAACTTTCCGCCCAGATCGACGTGGAATCACTATCTATGCGGAGCTGAAGCCGGATCGTCATCAATTCAACCTTCTACATCGATCAATCTACATCCAATCGAAGTTTGAAGAGCGTTTGGACGATCCACGAGAAGAATTCCAACTGGATTTGTTCCCTAATTCCCAATTCTTCTCCATTTCATAATTTCCATCCAATCGTGTGTGTGTGTGGTTGTGTTTCGAGCATCCCTTGTGCTTGATTCACGTATTTGTGGTTGTTCTGATCGTGTTTCATCAGACAACGTGTGTGTGTTTGAGTTGTAGTGTTGAACTCGCTCATAAGCAGTCGTTTCTGCGTGTGTGTGTGGACGGTGGATGTAGGATACACGAGTTGTGTACTCCGAACCACCTTAAATCATCGTGTTCTGTGGTTTGTTCGCGTTTTGCGATAGATGATTGGTAGGCACGGTGTTCATACGCACGTTTGATTCCCTGTTTTCTCTTAAATCAACTCAAGCGGTCTCACACTTAATTGAATTTGAATCAAATTTCATTAAGATCGTTGTAGCATCGAAAAGAAGCCATCAATAGTTTAAAATTGCCGTAATCTATTCAACCCCCCCCTTCTAGATTACCGTATTGTGTACTTCCGCATAACTCTTCAGCTCCCTCATGCCATCGTCCCTCCTCCTCGTTCCTCCGTCGTCTGGAGGAACCCCTCAAATAATTTCCCGCTAAGGCACTAAGGGCGCCGCTCCTGCTGGCCGATGAACGACTACGGCCGACCAGTGATAGGGCTCTCTCCAGCCCCCTCATCTCTGCCCTGAGTACCAGGAGGGTCTCGCGCTCTCTCCCTAGCTGTGAACGGAGCCTGTCCACCTCTCGGCACAGCCCCGTCGCCTCGTCCGCCTAGGGGCGTAGGCGCACCTCTGCCATCTCCGCCTCTAGCGCGGTCGTCTGCGCTAGAGCTTCCCTCAACTCTGCCTCCTGCAAGTCAAACATTTGTTAATAAGGGAAATAAAGAACAAGGGGCAGGTAATTAATAACTCACCCGCTCACGAAGCTGGGCCATGGCATCCACCGCCCAGGTCACCGCTGCCGCCAACTGACCCTCCAGCGTGGAGCGGCCAGGCTCATCTCAGGAGGTGGAAGCACCACCCACAATCTGCTGCGCGCGTTCCAGCTCAGCACGCTGCAAAGAAAAAATATGGGTTAGTCAACTGAAGTGAAGACTAGAAGAAGCAAGAAGTGAAGCACTCACAAGCTTGGTCACGGTCCGCTGGAGGTCATCCCTCTGCTTGATCGTGGAGTGGAGAATGCCCTCGAGGGAGGCCATCCGCGAGCTACAAACACAGGTCAGGTTAGCCAAGGAATTAACAATTAAAATCTTTAGAAAAGGCTAAGTTAGTAGCACTCACCGGTCATCGGTTCCCCCTGTAGACATGGGCTCCGTACCTCCGTGCGTAAGCACAGAAGTAGTCCTCGTCACTGGTGGCCTCGGAGGTCACCACTCGACCCCACTTCCGCCAATCCTCAAGCTACTTCCGGCCTCGCTCCCTCCGGTCCGTGGTTTGTTGGATGCCCCAGAAGCTGCGACCCGGCCTCTCCCACAGCCTCTGTCGGATCAGGAACTCCACCACCGCCTGATGGAGCCCCAGTGTCCGCGTGAAGAACCGTAGGTGGAGTGGTACCACCGTGTTGAATGCGTGAAGCCAGATCTCCCTACCAAAGTAGGGGTGGCCCTGCTCCACCCACGGCTGGCCGCTGTCATCATCCCCAGCGTAGGGAGTCCACTCGACCTGCACAACACACATAGAAATTTGTTAGTCGATTGTTAGTAATAAAGAAAAGGAAGGGTTGTAAAGGGTAGAAGTACTTACATGTCCGAAGGGGACGGTGTCCAGCACATCTTGGATGAGGGTCACCTGCAGGTGCAGGGATCGCTCATCCCGACGGAACCGCCAGCGCTGCAAGAGCGGTACAGCACTCGACCGCCTCGGTACTCCCCATCCTACAGAAGGGAGGTAGTAGTATGCCCACACCTGCAAAAAAACATGGTCAGTACCACAATCAACTATAATAAGTAGGAAAGGCAATAAAGGGAAAAGGAAAGAAGTGTGCCTATAGAAACGGAAAGAAGCCGGCCACCCCCGTCTCCCTGCCGGAGGTACCTATGCTGTCGAAGAGGTAGGCCAGGAGGGCCGCACCCTATGCATAACTGCGTACCTGGGTCAGATCCTCCAGCAAGGGCAGGCACCTGCAGCTCACTGGGTCCCCTCGGGTCCCCATGATCAGCTTTCCGATCACAAGGATTAGGAAGCGCCGCAAGTCTCGGTCCACTGTCGCTCCCTCCTCCTCCGCCAGCACCACTCTGGCATCCTCCGTCAACCGGGCCATGTACTTTGCCTGGCCCTCTCCAGTCTGGTGGTGAGCGTCCGCCACTCCTAGGCTCGCCTGCAGCCTCATCCTCGGCACCAGGGATGACCTCTCCCTTGTCACCTCCAATCCCAAGAGCCTCTCTACCATCTCCTGATAGCAAGTATAGGTCACCCCTGTCACCCCCTGGCCGCCTACCCTCAAGCCGGTGATCCGTGCCACGTCCTCCAATGTGGGGATCATGTGACCCCACGGGAGGAGGAAGGCATGGAACTCGGATCCCCAGTGCCCCTTCAGTGCCTGAATCAGTTCCACATCAGGCGTGAGCTCCTCTAACCTAAGAAACGGGCCGAACCCCATCTCCTGCAGTCTCATCTTCTGGAAGTCCAGCAGTCCCCGGTAGACTACCCAGACAACGGCCCACCCTAGCCGGGACCGTAGCTCGCTCTGCAAAACAGCCACAAAAGCACAAAGGTCAATCCGAATCCCCCAAAATCAGCAGTCTGCTAAGGTCGCGACAATGCCTCTGTTGCCTTCTGAACGCGACACAATGAGCGTCGCATTCAGGTTTCTAAAGGCGACGGGTCAACCCATCGCCTTCTGAATGCGACACCCAGAGTGTCGCGTTCACCGTGGTAATACGACAGGCAACCTGTCACGTTCACAGGATGACCGAGGGCGGCCAGTAGCCATTCCCCGGTCGTTCCACCTTAAGCCAAAGCCCTACATAGGTGCCTAGCACCTTGTCCACCCCGTCCCACACATCCAATCGCACAGGGTTTAGGGTTTGGGTCACCTACTTTTTTATGGCCGGCCGCCTCTTCTTCGCCTGGCGCTTCCAAGGGATCCACCTCCATGGGGAGGGCCGGATTCCCTTCACCCATCATCGTGGGAGGGTCCTCTGCTGTCCGTCGCTTGCTAATGGTCCTTTTGGACCTCGCCCGTCGGTCTCCGCCGTCACCACCTTCGCCGCCCTCCATCACCACGGGCCACCGGAGAGGAGAGGAAGGGAAGAGAAGCAAGGGAGAGGAGGTAGGACCAGAAGAAGGAGAGAGAAAAGGAGGAGAAGCTGCCGCCGCCACCAGTAGGAGGGGTCACCGAAGAAGACAGGGGGCGTTCCTGTCGCCAGAAGGAAAAGGGAGAGGGAAGAGAGAGAAGAGAGAAGAGGGAAAGAGGAGGAGGTGCGTGGGGCCGAAATTCAAAACCGCCTCTAGCCTGTGGTCGTGACAAGGAGGCTGTCGCATTCTGTTCAGGTCACGACATACACTATGTCGCATTCTTAAACAAGGTCGCGACCATTGACCTGTCGCTTTCTAAATCGCGACGCTGAGTCTGTCTCCTTCTCAGTCTATTCATAGAACTCCCAAAAATCTGCATTTTCATTGCAAATCTCAAACGCATACATTACATAAAGGCTGAAAATCATCATAAAATGTCCGGTACATCATTCCCATACTTCCAACACTTCAAATCTCTCAAAATCTCCAAAAAGTACAATCATGTCTCTCTCGCAAGTTCTTGGTCCCCACGTGGCCGGATCTCCCTATACTCTCTGAGGTATGCTTGGTATGCATCACACTCCTCGTGCACCGTGGGTGGTAGAGCGTGAGTGGCACACACACGCCATATCGCCAGCGCGCTCCGCACGGCCTGCTCATCCTCTAGATCTCCCAAGCGCCTCGATTTCATAGGAGGCAAGTGCGATGGCTCAAGAAGCTTCATCCTAGGCTTCCCAATCTGAAGATAGCACCTATGTGGGTTGTAAAGAACCATCGCCATGTTCCCCACAAGCTGTAGGTCCAGTCCGCACCCAAGGGGAAGTCGTATGTCCACTCCGCGGAGTGCCTCTATGTCCATGGCGAAGTGATCTATCGGAAGTGTGTTGAAGTAACGTCACCATGCACTCCGAGTCTTCTTATCTGCTGTCCTGCACACAACATGATCGGAGAATTTGGCCGCTCCACCGATGAAGCACAAATGGTGGCACCCATGAAGGATCGAGGAAAAGGTGTGGATAAGATCTAGAAGGGGGGGATGAATAGATCTATGCCACTTTCTGCGGAAGCTTAAGCAATTTAAAATACTTTTAGAACCAGAGGCAATTTTAATCAGTGAAAAACATAGATCTGATGAAATGTTAAGTGAGTTGATAAAATAGATGTAAAAACCTGTTGATTAAGTGAATCTTGATCGATCCTATGCAAGCATCTAACGGATGATAAAATCAAACCACAAATAGACAAGTGCACAGAGATTTTTAGGTGGTTCGGAAATCACCCATGTGATTCCTACATCCACCCCTCACACCCAATGAGGATTCACTAAACAACCTGGGTTACACACCCACTGGAGCCAGACAACTCCAACACTTGAGTTTACAACTCACACACCTCTAGAGCAAGACTACTCTAGATCCCTGAGCAAGACTGCTCAACAAACACTTGAGTTAGACAACTCAAACTGAGCACGACGGCTCACAAATAACAATGCTAGACACCAACACACGACATGGATCTTCTAGCAGCAGATCATGTCAGACATGAGAACATTCATGAGAGTTATGCAGAAGCACTTGCACAATCTCAAGAAGTCTCAGAAGAACAAAAAATACATTGAGAATAGTGTTAAAAGGCTTTGTTCTTTAGTGTACTCCCTTGTAGAAGCTCAGATTGGGAAGAGGCTTGAATCCTTGAAGTCCCAGCCGATGCTCTGTACTATTGAAGTTGGGGATCTTCCTTGAAGTCTTCTCCAACAGATGCTCCTACTTGATCTGCTTCCTTGAGGCGCTTCAATTGCTTCTTCAGAGATCAAACTCCAATTCTCTCAATCGAATTGATGAGAATTGGTCTTCAGAAGGCGCCAGGAGAGCAGAGAAGGGAGATGAGCACTTCTCGCCGCCAAAGGGAGCTTTTCTAGAGGCTTGGAGAGTTCGTTGGGGTCTTCTCATGATGGACGGCCAATTGGGGGCCTTTTATACCCAAAAGATTCCAAAGATACCCTTTAGGTACAAGGGCACACGATCCTAGGTTGATACCCCATCGCCCTAGGCTTACACGTGGCAAACATCCAATTTAAGTTGCAAACTTTCCGTAGTGTGTCGACCTGCCCTGGTGGTGGTGTCGACACACTGCCCAAATCTTGAAACAGGCTGTTCTGGGAACTGATCCAGTGTCGACCTGCTTTGGTATTGTGTCGACCTGCTATTCTGGTTCTGAAAACAGCTGTTCTGGGAGCAGGATCCAGTGTCGACCTGCCCTGGTGTTGCGTCGACCTGCTATCCCCAATTCTGAAAACTGCTGTTCTGGGAGCAGGATCCAGTGTCGACCTGCCCTGAGAGTGCGTCGACCTGAGTAGTCTGATTTCTGGAATCTGCAACTCGTGTCGACACACTCTTTGATATGTGTCGACACAGTCTCAACATTTGTTCATCTTTTTGCCTTTGAATTTGGGTTATTGTGTCGACACCATTGTGGAGTGTGTCGACACTTCTTTTGCAAAAATTGTTTGTACCTAAAAATTAAACACGTATATCATTAGTAAAATGTTTTATTATGAGTGAAAATAATAAGTGTGCTTTGAGGCATGTTTTTTGAATATAAGTTTCAGGTGAAATGTATTTATCATGTTCCAAATAATTTGCATTCAAATCACATTTGTCATCATCAAAATAGGAGGGAAAATGATATGAAATTACACTCATCCCAACAATCTCCCCCTTTTTGATGATGGCAACATTAAATCCATATGTCAATGAGGTTTTGATGAGATGTGATTTTAAGCAATTTTTGGTTATTCAATGTCCTTATTTTTGTTCATGTTCATGCTTGTTAAAGACCTTTAAATATGGCTCATTCACAATTGATGGTTGTACTAAAGAAGTACAAAGTAACTTGAAGTAAGTTAGTGCATAAAGAAGGTCAAGCAACTTGACAAGCATTCATTCATTCACATTCACATAAAAGTTTTCAATCACATTGAAGTCACAATTGAGAAAATCATTCAAGCTAAGCAAAATGCATTTCATTTCATTCAAGAGACCCATTACAATCATACCAGAGTGATTACAAAAGAACATTTCTCTTTCTTTCTTTCTTCTCCCCCTTTGGCATCATCAAAAGAAAAATTACATTAAGTAGAAGATGGAGGAGGAGGGGGAAGGGGAAGTAAGATGGTCTCAATGTCAGACATTCTTTTCTCCATAAAAGTCAAGTTGGACTTGATTTGATCTTGAATGGTTGTGAGTTTGGTGTGCAAGAAGTGTTCCATTCTATCTGAATTCTCTATCAAGGTAGGTTGAATTCTTGCTAGATCAGCTGCAATGGGTTGTGAAGAGGAAGAAGATCCAGCTGACCAACCAGGCCTTTGCAATATCTTGAATTCTTTTGTCAAATCAGATAGCTGTGTGTCAATGTGTGCATTGAAGTTCCTCATGCTCTCTAAGTCATCCACAAAATGAGCAAAAGATAGTCTAGTGCTGGTGATCTCATGTAATGTCTGGTTGGTGTTAAAGACATCAGCTTGGGAATTTGCCAAAATTCCCTGAAGTACTATCTCTAACTTTTGCTGGTGCTCCTTAAGCTGTAATGAGGCATCTGCCATGGTACCAATCAGTCTGTTGAATCTTTGAGCTGCGTAGTCTGAGGCAGCCTTTTGTTCTATGAATTTGGCAGATACAATGTTCTCCAACCGTTGAATCCTCAACTCAAAGGTTTCTGACATGGTTTGAATGGAGGAGTTCAAGGTTTCAAATTTTTCATTTAAGAAGGAGAACAACTCTAGTGGAACAGAAGGTCCACTAGAGGATGTGGATGGTTGAAAAGTGGGTTGTGGAGATTCAGAGTGTATGAATTGTTGGGTTTTTCATATATCATGTTTTTGATGATCACATTAACACCCTTGAACATTGATTTAATGCAAAATTGATGTGCTAACTAACATGAAAAACACCATGAAAGTGATTGAGTTAAACATTGCTAAATCATACAATGTATATCACTAACAATGTATTTGCATGTAGGTGCACAAGCATGAAACATGGAGCATTGAAGAGGCATTGAAGAGATGAGCAAAAAGCACAAAAATCTGTCAAAAAGGTGTATCTGTCGACAGATGAACTCTACCTGTCGACAGATTCATACAGTCATTCCAAGACAGAACTCAGGTTTGCATCTCTGAGTGTATCTGTCGACAGATGCAATGTACCTGTCGACAGATACACACAGACAACCCAGGACAGAGCTCAGGTTTTCAATTCCTGAGTGCATCTGTCGACAGATGCAAACTGCCTGTCGACAGATACACTCAGAAACTCATTTTCCTGAAACCCAGTTCTCAGCCTGAGTCTGCCTGTCGACAGATGCAAGTGCACCTGTCGACAGCCGACGGAAACTTCAGATTTTGGGTTTCCAAATCCGGCCCCACTTGGGTGTTTCCTTCCTCCACGACCCCCACCTTTACCTAACACTATATAAGCATCCTTTTGGAGCCAAATTCGCAGAGAGCAGCCTCCTATCCAAGAGCCTCCAAGGGACCAAGAGGAAAAGCCCCAAATTGCTGCTCTGCTTCAACTTTCCACCCAGATCGACGTGGAATCACCATCTATGCGGAGCTGAAGCCGGATCGTCATCAATTCAACCTTCTACATCGATCAATCTACATCCAATCGAAGTTTGAAGAGCGTTTGGACGATCCACGAGAAGAATTCCAACCGGATTTGTTCCCTAATTCCCAATTCTTCTCCATTTCATAATTTCCATTCCATCGTGTGTGTGTGTGGTTGTCTTTCGAGCATCCCTTGTGCTTGATTCACGTATTTGTGGTTGTTCTGATCGTGGTTCATCAGACAACGTGTGTGTGGTTGAGTTGTAGTGTTGAACTCGCTCATAAGCAGTCGTTTCTGCGTGTGTGTGTGGACGGTGGATGTAGGATACACGAGTTGTGTACTCCGAACCACCTTAAATCATCGTGTTCTGTGGTTTGTTCGCGTTTTGCGATAGATGATTGGTAGGCACGGTGTTCATACGCACGTTTGATTTTCTGTTCTCACTTAAATCAACTCAAGCGGTCTCACACTTAATTGAATTTGAATCAAATTTCATTAAGATCGCTGTAGCATCGAAAAGAAGCCATCGATAGTTTAAAATTGCCGTAATCTATTCAACCCCCCCCCCTTCTAGATTACCGTATTGTGTACTTCCGCATAACTCTTCAATTGGTATCAGAGCGGGTTTCTCCGATTTACTGTTGTTCGTCATTTGATCTAGCGATCAGGAGATTTTCGATCTTATGGATTCTAGCAAAGGGTATATGGCCGAGGGACATTCAGTAACCAGGTCACCCTATTTTGATGGCACTGACTATCCTTATTGGAAAAACCGTATGCAGGTATTTTTGAGAGCTCAAAATTACGAGCTGTGGAAGATAGTCAGCAAGGGACCATACGTGTTGCCCGAGGACGAAGACACCTGGACGAAAGACCAAATAGCCAAAGGAACTCTCAACTGGAGCGCACTAAACATGATGCAATGTGCGGTGCATCCAAAGGAGTTCTCAAGAGTCTCCACATGCTCAACAGCAAAAGAGATGTGGGACAAGCTTGAACTCATTTACGAAGGTACGTCCGAGGTAAGGGAAACTAAAGTTAGCATGTTAGTGTCTGAATATGAAATGTTCAAGATGAAAACTGATGAAACCGTATCAGACATGTTTGCAAGATTCATGCTAATAGTTAACGGGCTAAAAGGTCTTAAGAAGGAATACTCTGAAAGTGACTTAGTAAGAAAGATCCTTCGTTCTCTTACTTCATCTTGGAATACTAAGGCCACTGTCATTGAGGATTCCAAAGACCTTTCCAAAATGAAATTGGATGAACTAATTGGCTCTCTAATGACATATGAAATCAACATCAAGAGAAAAGAATTAGAAGAAAATCCTAGGAAGTCAATTGCTCTAAAAGCATCCAATAAAACCTCAACAAGTTCCAAGAAATCCATTCAACAAGATAGTGATGAGCAAGAAACGTCTAGTGAGAGTGATGATGATGAAATGGCAATGCTCACTAGACAATTCAAGAAATTTCTCAAGTTCAAGAGGAGAGACACAGGTAACTCCAAACCCTTTCCTAAGAAAATTTTTTCACAGAAATATGAGTCCAACAAAAAATCTGACATTGTTTGTTATGAATGCAAGAAACAGGGGCATATGAGAGGAGAATGCCCAGAACTCAAGAAGAAGCTGAAGAAAGAAAAATTCACCTCCAAAAAGGCCAAAGCAATGTTGGCCACCTGGAGTGATGAAGATGAAGATGAAGATGCACAAGAAACATCCGATGATGAAGAAGTGAAATGCTTGATGGCCAGGAGTGATGACTCCAGCGAGGTAAATTTCTCATTTGATGATTTCACTGCAAGTGAATGGGAGGAAGCATACACTACTTTATTTGAAAATTTTCGTGAATATAGATCTGAGAATAGAGCATTAAAAAAGAAATGCAACTCCCTTGTGCATGATAAGAACAATGATGAACGAATTGCATTCCTGACAAAAGAATTAGAAATGATGAAAGTTGATGAAAAGACTCATAATGAAGAAATGGATTGCTTGAAAATGAAATTGCAAGAAATACAAAAAGAAAAAGACTGGTTAAGCCATTCCATTGAATTCTTTCAAGAAGAACAATTGGAAACCAAGAAAAAGTTGGAACAAACTGAAAAGGAATTGAAAGAAAAATCTGAGGACTTAATGAAATTTGTAAAAGGGAAGCAAAATCTAGATGCGGTTTTAGGCGCCAAAATACATGTAACCAAGCATGGATTAGGATATCAACCTGTCAAACAAAAGAAAATAGGAGAGTCATTGATAACTTCATTTGTTGATCCTAGCCCAAGCACAACCAAGCATGCTCCCACAAAGCATAATTCAAGAAAGTCTCAGACCAAGCCAATACTACAAAAACAAAATGTTCCCAACAAACAAAAGAAAAAGCCACCTGTCGACAGATACAATGGTGCCTGTCGACAGACAAGAACAGTTTCAATGAATAAACAGTCTATCAAGCAACAGAAAATTGAAAAGAAAATTCCTTCATGCAATGTGTGTAAAAAGATTGGTCATGATGAAAAACAATGTTGGAATAATCCAAAGAAACAAAAAGTCAAACAAGTTTGGATTCCTAAACATCTACTTTGTTGCATGAATGAAATTTTGGGACCCAAAGTAATTTGGGTACCAAAACCTCTTGTCTGATTCACATTTGCAGGAATGCCTAGCAGCCCAACATCAAAATAAATGGTACTTGGATAGCGGCTGTTCGAGGCACATGACAGGCGACAAAGGTAAATTCTGTTTCCTAGTGGAGAAAGACAGAGGACAAGTCATTTTTGGAGGTAATAACAAAGGCCAAATCATTGGCACAGGTAATGTTGGTAAGTGTACCTCCAATTCAATTGAAAATGTATTGTTGGTTGATGGCCTTAATCACAATTTGCTTAGCATAAGTCAATTATGTGATAGAGGTCACAACGTCATTTTTGAATCAAATTCATGTCAAATTGTTGATAAAGAAACAGGAAGTGTGAAATTTTTTGGAAAAAGAGAATTGGGTTTGTGTAAAATGCAATGAAATTGGCTATCCATATTGGAGTACATGCTCTTTTTGTGTGAATGACTATGTGGTATATCAAATGGTGAACTGTGGAAGAACAAGTTCGGCTTGTTTGGAAACTATCATCATGCGTGAGAAATATTCTCCGCCAAGTATCAATAGTCTCATTCCATATAAAGGCCCTGTACTTCACATAGGATTTTTAGTTTCCTTACATTTTATCATGTTAACTCCATGAGACAATGTTTTTTCTGTGACCATGTGCTTGTGTATGACCTTCCTCTCATGAACATGTTTGTCTTGTATCAAGTGCTTGTGTGAATCCTTGCTTAGATGTTGTGTCAACACCTGCACACACTATGGGGGAGTAAGTTAAGGATTGTTGAGTATTTTTCTTGAGGAACCTCTTCCAATATCTACTTGTGGAATTCTCACTTCCTTGAACTCAATGAGCAATCAATCTGAAACCAAAAAATCCACTCTGTTCATATCTGTCGACAGACACATTCCATCTGTCGACAGATACACTCAGTCTTGTTCTGGCAGAAACCTCAATTCCTCAGTCTGTGTGCATCTGTCGACAGACAGACTTCTTCTGTCAACAGATACACCCATTCTTCTTTATTGTTCAACTCCCTCTTCATACTTTTCAGGAAAAGTGTTCCTTACTTGATTTAAAGGTAAACCTTGGTTTGTTTGTGTGCAATATAACCCTTCATATCCACTTCATGTCAAAGTCATGAACCAAGTCTAAATGTTTTTTTGATGCATAACCTGATTAAGGTCTTTTTAGATCATTTTGAACACAATGATCAAACCAAATGATTTTTAAAACATCTCTTTTGAATAACTCCCTTGTCGTTAAACATGAATCTAAAATGATTTGAAAACTCAGAAAGCTCTTGAATTTAATGTTCTACATTACAACTTGCCTAAAGAAATCTCATGTACTTGACAAAAAGCAAAAATAATAATAATAAAAAAAGGGAGAAAAGCTACCTATTTCTTCGGTTCAATCAAAGTTATATCTCTTTGTGGGATGGAGGTAGAGCAATGATGAAAATGACTAAGTAACCGGGGACATGGGCATCACAAATGTCGGTCTTCGCGTCAAAAGGTTGTTTCATTATCTCTATACACTGGCTTGATGGACACTCACATTGAGTAACTGGGGGTATTGGCATCACAAATGTCTACCTTCACATGAAAAAGTGAAAGTGCTCCTCATTGCCACTCTTTTCCATCTTCGTTGTTTAAAGATTCTAAAATCATACCAGAAATAGAGTGAAGCCTCCGAAAATTCTTGTGTCAAGTCCAATGTGTTTCTTCGGTAAGACGTTCTTGTGGCCATTTAATTCAATTGTCATCTGACTATCATCTCTATTTAAATGCATGTTTCTCTTCAACGGCATTAATCAAAAGAGTTATTTAATTTTCACTGGTTTTTGTGAAATGTGTTCCTCATGATCTAATTAAAGAACTTATCATTTTTAATTCAAAATCATTTTAGATTTGTGTCATGCCTTCATCTTAATGGATATGAATTTTTGTCTTGCACATACACCCACTTTGCCTTAAAACAACAAATGAACACTTGTCCCTTTGAAAAATTTTGACAAAAATCAAGTTTTCACCAAAAAGGAGCTATCTGTCGACAGATAGACTTTCATCTGTTGACAGACGACGGCCCAGATCCATTTTTTTTTTGAAAACCCTCGCGCCGGTTCACCTCCTTTTTGTGGGGCCTTCCTTTTAAAACCCTCCAAGTCCATTCTAAGGCCACCCACGACCCTTTTTCACCCCTCCTCTCTTGTTCCCTCCTCCTCCTCTCCAAACCCCCTCTCTTTCCCCCTTCAGGGCTCCGTCTCCGACGATCCTGCTCCTCGTCTGGGATCCCTCCACTCTCCCTTCACACCATTCTCATCCTTCCTCCTACGATGGCACCCAAATCGAAGCTTCTCGCTCGCCGTCGTCGCGCTCCGACGGACGCCGGAGAAAGCTCCAGGGCTCCTTCTGAACGCCGCAGCAAGCATCGTGAGGATCGGTTACCGGAACTCATCGTTCCTCAAGGTCTCCGTCTTATCCGACCCAACGGCACCTTCAAAAAGATTGTCCAATCCCGGTATGTGGACTTCGAGTCCTTAGCACCGATGTTCCCCTCACTCCTACCTTATTTTGACACTCAAGGGTGGACATCCTTCTTATACTCCCACTTGCAATACTCTCCAACTGCCGTATCCGAGTTCTACAATATCTTAGGGCTTTTCGATCAGGGAGATATCTACTCTTCGGTGAAAGGCACTCGTTTTCGCCTCACCGCAAATCTTCTCTCCACAGCCCTTGAAATTCCAAACTCAGGAGTTGAAATCTTCAACTACAATCCCTCTGCTTCTGAGTACTATGAGCTTCTCACGTTGGAACCTTATGACACTACCAAGGAGATTGCTCGTCTCAACGCCAACTCCTTTCCTCCCTTGATCCGGATGATCCATCACATCTTCACTACCTTGATCGTCCCGAAGGATGGAAGTCGAGAGTTAGTCACCGAGGTCCATAAATCCCTATTCATTTTTTTCCTCAAGTGTCAAGAAATCAATCTTCCTGAACTCATGATAAGCCTCATCCGTCGGTGTTTCTCTAACACCAAAAGATCAATGCCATATGCTTGCCCCATCACTTCTCTTCTTATTTTCCTTGGCATTCCTATCCCTCCAAGTGAGCTCATCTCACTAAAGTCCCGAAGTGCTTTTGATCTCACTGCTGCCAACCACATGGGCTACAAGATTGTGGACGGTGTAGTCACAAGGACTCTCAAGGGAAAGGAACCACAAGGAGCTGAAGACTCAACCGGTGAAGAAGACAATGAAGGCGATAAAGCAAATGAAGGCAGTGATGAAGAACCTGAAGATGAGCAAATGCCTGACCAAGCTCAAGAGTTTGATGATGTACCTGTGCCTCCACAACAATCCGTTCATGATTACTTGGCACAAATCCATCAAGAAATGATCTCAGGATTTGCTCAGATGACTTCAAGATTTGATCAAGTGGATGCTCGCCTCAACACTCTGGATGACCGGCTTGACCACCTCTACTCCGAGAGAGATGGATCCCGTCACCCTCCTTCTGCTGGACATGACAATGAATAGAGGGTCTCAGGGTCATTAGAGGTCACTAAGAGTCTTAGATGGGAATTAGTCTCACTTGTCTTATCATCTTTTGCTTGTTCATGTTATTTCCCTTTCTTTTTATTGAGTCATGCAATGATTATCAAATGTACTGTGAAATTTCAATGATCAATCAATGAAAACTCAGTTCATGTTTATTTGTCTCTAAATGTTCATGACTTGACCTTTTGCATGTTGTCAAAAAGGGGGAGAACATCAATATATGCATCAATTGAATGTTTTTGTCATCATCAAAAAGGGGGAGATTGTTGGGTTTTTCATATATCATGTTTTTGATGATCACATTAACACCCTTGAACATTGATTTAATGCAAAATTGATGTGCTAACTAACATGAAAAACACCATGAAAGTGATTGAGTTAAACATTCTAAATCATACAATGTATATCACTAACAATGTATTTGCATGTAGGTGCACAAGCATGAAACATGGAGCATTGAAGAGGCATTGAAGAGATGAGCAAAAAGCACAAAAATCTGTCAAAAAGGTGTATCTGTCGACAGATGAACTCTACCTGTCGACAGATTCATACAGTCATTCCAAGACAGAACTCAGGTTTGCATCTCTGAGTGTATCTGTCGACAGATGCAATGTACCTGTCGACAGATACACACAGACAACCCAGGACAGAGCTCAGGTTTTCAATTCCTGAGTGCATCTGTCGACAGATGCAAACTGCCTGTCGACAGATACACTCAGAAACTCATTTTCCTGAAACCCAGTTCTCAGCCTGAGTCTGCCTGTCGACAGATGCAAGTGCACCTGTCGACAGCCGACGGAAACTTCAGATTTTGGGTTTCCAAATCCGGCCCCACTTGGGTGTTTCCTTCCTCCACGACCCCCACCTTTACCTAACACTATATAAGCATCCTTTTGGAGCCAAATTCGCAGAGAGCAGCCTCCTATCCAAGAGCCTCCAAGGGACCAAGAGGAAAAGCCCCAAATTGCTGCTCTGCTTCAACTTTCCGCCCAGATCGACGTGGAATCACCATCTATGCGGAGCTGAAGCCGGATCGTCATCAATTCAACCTTCTACATCGATCAATCTACATCCAATCGAAGTTTGAAGAGCGTTTGGACGATCCACGAGAAGAATTCCAACCGGATTTGTTCCCTAATTCCCAATTCTTCTCCATTTCATAATTTCCGTTCCATCGTGTGTGTGTGTGGTTGTCTTTCGAGCATCCCTTGTGCTTGATTCACGTATTTGTGGTTGTTCTGATCGTGGTTCATCAGACAACGTATGTGTGGTTGAGTTGTAGTGTTGAACTCGCTCATAAGCAGTCGTTTCTGCATGTGTGTGTGGACGGTGGATGTAGGATACACGAGTTGTGTACTCCGAACCACCTTAAATCATCGTGTTCTGTGGTTTGTTCGCGTTTTGCGATAGATGATTGGTAGGCACGGTGTTCATACGCACGTTTGATTTTCTGTTCTCACTTAAATCAACTCAAGCGGTCTCACACTTAATTGAATTTGAATCAAATTTCATTAAGATCGCTGTAGCATCGAAAAGAAGCCATCGATAGTTTAAAATTGCCGTAATCTATTCAACCCCCCCCCCCCTTCTAGATTACCGTATTGTGTACTTCCGCATAACTCTTCATGAATGAGGGTTGAAACTGAGGTGAGATAGGAGCATGAAGTGGGATATTGTAACGACCCTCCTCATACCGGTACGATTATACCAATCCCATCGGTATAAAGAGCGTCATTACAGTGGGATAAAACCCAACACTAGCCGATAGGTTGAAAAGTACGTAGATAGCAATTGATTTCAGCGGAATAAATACAACAACTTAACTTAGTCCATCACCATCCCATATTCCACAATCTATATAGTGCAAAAATAGAACGACAATATCCACATTATTACATGATGAAAGAGCTACATTGTCCAAATAATATTATTTTTTTCAACTATGAAAGGAAAACACAACTACTACTTGCTCCTCAATAGCCTCTCCTCCAAGATAGCGTCTCTCCCTCTAGCACGGGATACCTGTCAACCTGTACGCCGAAGCAAGGGTGAGTCCAAAGACTCAGCAAGTAAAACAAAGACTTAATCTTAAACATATCGCATTCACATTAAGCTATTAAACACTCATGAATACATGCTATCATTTAAACTCCCAAACACATAGAACATACTCTTAGCTATCAACACATTTTTTAATCACCTAGACATGCTTCATTCTATCATATGTTTATTCTAAATCATGGATACTATTATTATACACTTGTACATATTCTCTACACTTAACACATAACATGATTCCTTCATTTCCACATTAATTCATTTCATGACATATTTCTCCAACTAGAACATAGAATTAGACATAAAGGAGTGAACAAACTAATATGATGACTTTTCACTTTTCACATGCACTTTTCATATTTAATTTCACATTTTGCTTGCTGTTTTAAATGTACATACATCTCATACACATGGTTTCATATTTTATAGCATGAATTGAGAAGTTAACACATGGTCAAATTGGTTGGCAACAATAAGCACTAAAGCATGAAACTTTGTACTAAGCAAACATCACATCTAGCATGGAATCTAATTAATATTACATACATTTATCACCTTCATAACTACACTTTACTTGCTGTTTTGACATGAATTACATTCAATTACATGGATTTACATTTGTTCATATGTTATCTTATTCAATTCACAATTCTACATGTTTATCTTTCATGTTGCATAATTGACGTGGTTACTCATGTTTATTCACATACACTATTACATGAAGAACAATAAGCTACATGACATAATGATAAGCATGATATTGCAAATGAGGTAATTAATGCATGAAAACATGAACATTATGCATTACTACATCGGTTTTCACATGCAAGCACACTCTCAATAACATTAACTGTCTCTTACATATCTTTTCACATATTCTTCACATCATTTACTCTTGGGTTTTCATTTATCACATGTCATATCATTTGCACTCATCATGTGCCACATTCGCATATAATCTTACACTTTATACATATTCCAATTACTTAAAATGCCATGACACATAGTCCTAACTACCTTTTAGAGGACACAAACAAATATCTCTTACTCATAACTCATCACATCTCATAACACATAACTCATAACACAACTCATATCACATACCCACCACCTAGGCAATAAAGCGGTGAATCTTGGTAACTGCGCAGACCGGGAGAAGCTCTCTCCACCCTATCCAGTGGTACTTGTCCACCTCCGGGTTTTTCCCAATGCCTTTAGGACAAACTTTTACAATGTCTTCCATAGGGACTTTTCTATGTAGAGCTCTCGAAGCCTCTAGGGTAGCAGTGTCATTCTTTGGCCCAATTATTACACATTCACTTTATCACATTCTTACACTTTATTTACATTGTTCACATATATTAATTGATCACTTTAAGTATCTTATCTGTCAATTGCACATGTCTTGATTAGCCTATTCATGAAACTACTATTTTCATAAATAAAACATCTTACAATACAGTCCTAACATGCTGTATATTTGCAGGATTATACCAGATCAAATTCAACACATCTAATATATGAAATTTCAACGGTTTAACTAGAAATTATAATTACTGTCATCAATTGAGGTCTAAATTTTTATCACAGGTTATCATCAATAAGTATGTCACATATGAAATTTTCTAGATTTTTCGGACAGTAAACATAATTTCTACAATTAAATCTAGAATTCAGACATTTGTATCGAAATATCATTAAGCATGAGACATATCAATATGTTTAGGCATTAGCAGAACAGAAACCTAATACCAACATTCAATCTGTCATGGAAAATTTATGAAAACTAATTCCCACAAAATCCATTTATACTAGATTTAAACATGTTCATATCATGCTCATTTCTCAGTCACTGAATTTTAATAATTAACATGGTTCATAGAAAATTTAGGCAACCTCATGATATGACTTACTGACAGTATACAATTTCCCATAAAATTTTCAGAGTATACCATGTCTAGAAATCATTTAAACAACAAAAGAAGATCAAAAAGCACACTTTCAGGTCCTGAAGAAGTAGACGTCAAGGGATGTTGCCGTCAACTTCTTCTGAAGAACTTGACTGCAACCTATGTTGCCTTCTACTTGCTCCCAGCAGCACATACATACGAATTTTCATACAACGGTGAATTCGGGGTTCCAGGACGCGAGGAAAAATCCGTAAAAATACCTAGGACTTAGGGGACATGTATAGGATCAAGATCTAGGTTTACTTGCCTCTTAAAAAAATCTACAAAGATCAGAATCGTCGGTGAAGCCCTTTTCGGCCCTGTCAAAAAGGTGCTCGGAAACGCCTTAGATCTTCTTCTCCTGTCGATGTAGATGGCTCCTCGGAGTTGAGATCTCTTCCTCTATGTATAGACTACCCTCCAGATGTAGTAGCTCTTCGGGGAACACCTCCAGTTGATGGATCCGGCCTCCTAAAGATCAGCTTTTCACCATCTCGGAGCTAGGGTTTTCACCAAATGTTGAAAGCCTTTTCCTCATCCAAGAGTGGGTATTTTATAGGTTCAAGGGTTGGGGTACGCATTAGGGTAGGTTACCAAAGGTTTAGGAAGGGTTTCCTAATCTGAAACTAACCAAAACACGGACATTAACAATTCTGGAACCGTTACGCAGCAGGATATTAACGTCAACATCGGTTGTAGTCAACCTGGCAGTTGACGTCAAGCTCTGGCCGCCCACTGGGGGTTGGCGTCCAGGTCTGGCCGCCCACTGTGGGTTGGCGTCCAGGTCTGGCCGCCCACTGTGTCTTGGCAGCCGAAACACCGATAAACCTTGAATTTAATGCATAAATGCACTAAAATAATTTAGTATATTCAAAAATAATTTCATATATCATTACCACATAAAATACTTGCATTATGTAATATTTAATTAATTACAACTTACACTAATCATAATTAAGAACAATATGCATCAATACATACACATATGCTCACATACGTACACATTGCATAATTACATACATTACGCATGAACTTATGATTAAAATGTGTCCATTATTAGTTAAATATTGTATGCATATTATCATCCAAGTACTTTACATACCCTAATTAATTTAACACGCTTAAAGTAGATAAATATTATTTAAACAAGGATAACACATGTATGTATACATACGCACATCCATAACACTAACTACGTGTATTAAAATAATTAAATACAATAGGCACCTCAATAATTAGATAATTCACACACGTATATATATATATATATTGCGTGCTCAGAAATAAACTCATGATTATTTACAAAGTGCATGATAATAATTTCTTACTATGAGTACAACACGCACCATACGCATGAGATTTACATACATTGATAACTAGATAATGCATGCACAATTATGTATGCTTTATACTTGTATGAAAATAGCATACATATACTTACATGGTCCATAGCAAATTATGTATTACATGGACAATATTATCTATGTATTATTCACATACTATAGATGAATTGATGTACATAGGATTAAATAGATAGATATCATATGTATAAGGTAACATACATACATGTATATTTTTACACACAACCTCCATGGAATAGGCAGAACGGTATGCACTTCAAGATTTAGATAATGCATGCATAATATTATTAAGATACAGTTTGGAATAAGTTATCTATGAATAATTTATACAACAAAAGAAATCCTTGCATGCACATACTTCAATTATCCTATGCATAAATATATAGGCATTTACAACATAATTATATACATTATGCATGAAATAGATAAACATAACATGCACATCGGTAATTAGATTAACATGCATAGTATTACTTAAGTATTACAAGCCTAGTATTTTAGTATACACAATACACATCAATTTAGCTAATTGCCTATTCTCACGAAATATATCATATATATACATGCATGAGTTCATAAGAAATATAGAAATTATAATACGCATAATTGAATACACACACTATACACACAACAAATAATTATACATGCACATATAAAATGAATAAAAATTTTCGGGGTATCACAGATATCACCTTCAGTTGGGACTTGAGGCTGTTCCTCATTCAAAGGAGGCTGATCCTCCTGACCTTGGGGCTGGTCCCCTTCAGCTGGAGGCTGGTCCTCTTGAACTTGGGGCTGGTCCCCTTGATTTTGAGGCTGTTCCTCCTGAGCTTGAGGGGCCTCAACCACAACTGGCCCTCTCCTAACTTGAGTACCCTCCAGTCTAAATCCCATAAATTTCTGAATATTCTTAAAGGTATAGATGTTGGACTTAGGGATAGACTGGGATTTCTCATTCTCCAAGGGCACACCAAAGTGCTGGAACACTGAGGTCAGATGTGCAGCATAGGGAAGAGATCTCTTGAGGTCTTTCCTGGTTGTTTCAGATATAATTTGATACATTATTACATGGAGGTTGATTTTGATATCCTTTACCATGCAATAGAGAAGAACCTCTGTATGTCTGTTAGCCTGTCCCTTCCACCACCTTGAGGGGTAATAATTGTGGTCAAAATGTGGTGGAGGACTCTCAACACAGGGGGAAAGGAATTTGTGTTGAATCTGGTAACATGGGTTTGTTTTGGATCAGAGGCATCAGTAGGAAGGGCTGTCATGATGGAATAGGCTTCATGAAGATCAAATTCAAATTCATGATAATCTGCCCCTTCATCTGGTACTTAGAAAATAGAGGCAGCTGTATCAGTTGGCATGTCAATAACTATGCCCTTAACCTTTGATTTATATCCATCCTCTGTGCATTTCAGGTTCTTGTAAAATTCCCTAACAAGTCTTGGATAACTAATTTGAAACTCAGAAATGAATATCAACCAAGACTGAAAAGAGAAATAGGTCTGAATTTCTGGAAATGTGTCTGCTAGCTGAATATTTGATAAATCCACTATCCTGGGCTTTAGAATAGGCTTGGCTTCACAGGTGGTGTCTTGAGACTTGGAAGACTCTGAAGATGATGATGATGACTCTGAAGAGTCTCCAGAAGGGGAGCCCAGAATCTTTGTTCTAGAAACCCTACCTCTGCCTGAAGAAGATGGTCTATCTCTCTTTGGTGCTGGCTGAGGTGCAGAGGAGGACCCTGGTTGCTGTGCAGGGTCATTCCTCCTTTTGGTTCTCCTTTCGAACTGAGGAGCATCATCCTCTACCGGAACTGGCCTGGATGACGCCTGAGATCTTGCTCCACGGCGAGGACCCAACTTTCTCACCATGGTGGCAAGGATGGAGTGGAATCGGGAGTTGATGAAAGAGAGGAGAGATGATTGAGAAAGGGTTTTGATTGAGGGAGAAAAGCGTAGGTTTTCTTGCCGGAAATGAGAAAAAGAGCATCGTCGGGTCGACCTGATGCCTAAAAGGGGTTTGTAGTGGTGCAATACCCCGCAGGAACAACAAGGCTTATCCGAAACCCACGATTTAAAAGATTCTGGCAAGAGGACAGTGTCGACACAAGAAGAAAATAGTGTCAACCTGACCTAGGAGTGTGTCGACACAAGATAGGATGGTGTCGACCTGGCCTTTGAAGAAAATTTTGAATTTTTTTGTGAGAATTTTTTGAGAATTTTGGGATTTCTTTAAAATGATAACTAATGAGAGAAATAGTCATTTCAAGGATATTTAAGAGACTTAAAAATTCATTTGTTATATTTTGCAAAAGATTCACCACAATTCAAGTTTTAAACAATTTCCAATAGGATATGAGCATTCAAACACTTGAGTCAATGAAATGATGATTTGAGGGATATATTATATCTAACAATCAACTATCATCTATCATATTTCTCAACGTTAAAGAAATAAAGATATCCTCTAGACTAAATACAATTGGTTTGAAAATAAAACATAATCTTAAAGAACAACTTGATGATGAATGAAAATGATTCTTTTCTAAACAAAACTCCATCATCACATATTTTTGTCTTTTTAACAGACTATCAAATGATATAAATCTTTTTCACTCAAGTACTAGTGTTTTTTACACACCATAGTCCCTGGATACTTAAGATTTATTCATTATTAAGTCTCAAAGGGGTAAATGATGACCTTTTGACATGAAAATATACGTTTTGTAGACGCCAATATTTCCAGTTACTCAGTCATCATGAAGAAGTATAGCACATTTTTGCTATATTTTGAATTTATTTTTGAATTTTTATCCCTTTTGAACAGAGATAACATTAGTGCCTCATGTCATGCATGGCACTTCATTCATTGTGAAGGTGTGCAGTTTTTCAGCTCAAATGTCATTGCTCTGTTGAATTTTCAAAATTTTAAGAGTTTTGTAAGATAGAAATCAATTTTATCCAACATCAGTTGCAAACAAAGAGATGTTTTAATTTCAAGACACAATTTGTTTTCAATCTTAGAAGATTTCTAAGTTTCTGTGGGTTGAAAAATATAGTTAACAGTTGAAAAAAAAAATATGATAGATCACTCAAAGAATCAGTTGGAGGCTCTGGACATCTGAATGATGACATCATTCAGGAAATTGATGAAATGCAAGAAAAGTTATGAATTTTGCAAAAGTCATGACTTGAATTTTCTAGCTCCCCCTGAGATGATGATTTCAATCATTTTCTATCAAAATAAAGATATGCAAGATTATGAAATCAAGAAAGATTCTCTTTAAACAATAAAAGCTCCCCCTCAACAATTGCATATTCATTTCTTAGTACTTGGCGGAGACATATACTCTCGCATAGTGAAAGTGTCCAGACAAGCATGACCTGTCCTTCTTCAAGTCACCATTTGATATACCAAGAAATTTCAACACAATAAGAGTTGAAGAATTTATTGTCCAAAGGGAAATGGAAGTGGAATTGAGAGAAATATGGACAGTATGACTGAAGGAAGCAAAGGATTATGATATGAAAAGAACTCCCCCATAGACAATGCATAACACTCAACCCAAACCTAAAGAGAGATCATGAATGTGGACATTTACAAAGACCAAGTTCTCTCTTCAAGGATGAAAACCTATTTTCAGGAAGGGGTTTGGTGAAAATGTCTGCAACTTGTTTTTCAGTTTCAATGAAATGGAGTTCAAAGGACTTCTTTGCAACCTCATCTCTCAAGAAATGATGCCTAATTTCAATATGCTTGGTTCTAGAATGCTGAATGGGGTTTTTAGACAGATTTATTGCACTTGTATTATCACAAAGAATGGGTACACAACCTAAATCTTGGTTGTAATCGAGAAGTTGATGTTTCACCCAAAGAATTTGGGTTCCACACCTACCAGCAGCAACATACTCAGCCTCTGCAGTTGACAGAGCAACTGAATGTTGCTTCTTGGAAGCCCAAGAAATAAGGCACCCACCTAGGAATAAACACAAGCCACTTGTGCTTTTTCTATCTAATTTACACCCAACCTGGCTTTTCCAGTGCCTCACTCTAGAGAGTTCCGGGCCAGGATCTCTAGAGGTGTCAGGCATGGGCCTGTGACCGTGTGGTCCGCAGGTAGTGGTGTTTGGTTGGTCTCCACAGTTGTTTGACTTTTCACGTGGAGCGGCAGCTGGACCTTACGTCTGTGGCTGCGAGACTGAGAGGTAGACCTGTGTTAGCTTGTCCGAGTCAGTTTCTGGTGTCGCGAACCAGTTCACGTGGCTCGTGTTTGGCTGTCTCTACTTTAGCTTGTACACCTGTTTGGGTTTTCAGTTTATTTAATATAGTTGCTTTATCTAGTCGGCAAACGGTGAGTACTTTTATAGCTTTAATAACCTGCTTAGCTATTCTATAAACTGTTGGTACTGTTTATTGCTTTTGTACCTGTGGTTTTTGGTTTGCTCGGTTTTGGGGGAGTTCCCTACTGAGCCAATGACTAGCGAGGCTCACCCCTACCCCCACAGGTGAGAGCGAGGAGGACGTTTCACGACCGTCGTCCAGTTCAGAGCCGCGCCGTAGCGGTGCAGGATCGGTACCTCCAGCTGTGTAGTAGCAGCTCCAGCAATGTAGTGTAGTTAGTTGTTTATTTTCTTCAGTTGTACCTCGGGGTATGCCCCAGGCTCTTGTACTTTCTTTCAGTTCTATGGAAATATGGCTATGTAACTTGTGAAATATATATAAAATGTGGTGTGTTCCTTTATGTTTACACGGACTGTGGTTTGGTATCCCTAGCGAGGCTTCGGCCCGTTCGCGGGAGGCGGACTTGGATCAAGTACGTTATCAGTTTAACGGGCTTGGCCGAGGCGTTCCGCCACAGTTGGTATCAGAGCAAGGTCCGTGTTAATATAAGGGAATTAGAAAGATACATTGCCTTATTTCGGTCTTTGTACACTGCTGGTAGGGACCCTGGTTTCTGATAATTTGTTGTTTTGATTTTTATTTGGTGTTTTGTTTATGTAGAAATTTCTGAAATGGCTGATAGAAGAGATTGGGGTGGTGGAGGAGATGATCCGGAGGAAAGTACTCAGCGTATGATAAAGAGGATATGGGAAAGCCTCACGGATATTCGGGCAAGGATGGATCAGCAGGCGCCGGTACCACCGGTTGCAGTGCCACCTCGGGATGTACCTGTTGCTCCAGTCCCGCCAAGAGTTGAGGTGCCTTTTGCAGCACCTGTGCCACCACCACCACCAGTGCTGATAGCAGAAGAACCAGTGATGCAGGTGGAGAAGTTTCTGAGATTGCAGACCACCTTTGTAGGCAGGACAGAAGAGGCTATTACTTGGTCGGAATTTCTTGATGTATTTAACGATACATTCTTTCCAATTCAAGTACAGAAAGTGAAAAGAGAGCAGTTTCGGACGCTCCAGCAAGGTAACTCTTCAGTTTTAGAGTACCAGATGAGGTTTATGGCACTTAGCCGTTATGCACCCTATGTGGTTTCAGATAATAATATGATGGTTGAGTATTTCATCAGAGGTTTGAGAGTAGAGTTGCAGGATGCGATAGTACCTCTCATGTGCAAGACAGTGGAAGAGGCAGCTCAGAGAGCAGCTACATTGGAGAGGTCTATTCGGACTCGTCAGGTGGGTGAGTCAGGCTCAGGTAGTTATCGGCTACCGCAGCAATCAGTAGGTGCAAGTAAAGGTAAAGCACCAGCAGGACCTTCTTCATCAGGCTTTGGGAAATGGGGCCAGAAATTAAAGCAAGCATTTAGAGGAAAAGGAAGAGGATGGGGAGGTCGTTCGCAGTTCCAGCAAGGCCGAGGTAGGCCTGAGGTGGAGGAGTCGCAGCAGAGTACTGCCAGGCAGCCTATTACTCCACCAGGATATAGATGTAATAATTGTAATCAGCCGGGGCATTTGATCCGCAATTGCCCCTATCCGAGAGAATATGGGTATGGAAGAGGTGTGCAGCAGCAGCAGCAGCCTCAGCAGTTTCAGCAGCCACAGGCAGGTCGTGGCAGAGGAGCACCGCAGCAGCGGGGAAGAGGCCGGGTTATGGCTATCACCCGAGCCCAGGAGGAGGAATCGAATATGATAGAAGGTACTTTACCTCTTTATGAATATTCAGCAAGAGTTTTATTTGATTCAGGTGCCTCTCATTCTTTCATTTTCGAAGAATTTCTGGATTGTATAGCTCATCCTTTAGAGGAGAAGTCTTGTGAGTTAGTAGTGGAGGTTCCTTTGGATGAGTTTCTACTCACCTCAAGCTATATAGATGAGGCTCCTGTTATGATTGAAGGGAACCAGATGCCGGGTCGGTTGTATGCCTTGCAGTTGTCAGATTATGATATTATTTTGGGTATGGATTGGCTGGAGACTTATGGAGCAATGTTAGATTGCAGAAAGAAAAGGATCAGGTTTTGTCATCCTAATGGTGCAGTATTTGAATATCAAGGTATGCCTTTTTATACCTCTAAGTTTCTAATTTCTGCAATTAAAGCTAGAAAGTTGATAAATGCTGGATGTGTGGCTTATTTAGCCTTGGTAAGTCTGGTAGAAGCTAGTCAGCCAGTGGAAGCAGTTCCCGTGGTTAGGGAATTTGCTGATGTTTTTCCTGAGGATTTGCCTGGTTTAGCTCCACATAGAGAGGTGGACTTTACCATTGAGTTGCTGCCAGGTACCATGCCGATTTCTAAAGCTTCATATCGGATGGCACCAACAGAACTTAAAGAATTGAAAAGGTAATTAGAAGAGCTGTTGCAGAAAGGGTTTATTAGACCGAGTCATTCCCTGTGGGGAGCGCCGGTATTGTTTGTGAAAAAGAAAGATGGAAGTTTTCGGATGTGTATTGATTATAGAAAGTTGAATGATGTGACCATCAAGAATAAGTACCCGTTGCCGAGGATAGATGATCTGTTTGATCAGTTGCAATCAGCAAAGGTATTTTCTAAAATTGATTTGAGGTCCGGGTACCATCAGTTGAGAATCAAAGAGGAGGATATAGATAAGACAACTTTTAGAACCAGATATGGTCACTTCGAGTTTGTGGTTATGCCATTTGGGTTAACCAATGCTCCTGCAGGTTTTATGGATCTGATGAATAGAATTTTTCATCCATATTTAGGCCAATTCATTGTGGTCTTTATTGGTGATATTTTGATTTATTCAGTATCTGAAGAAGAGCATGCAGCTCATTTGAGGTTTACTCTGCAGTTGCTAAGAGATAACCAGTTGTTTGCAAAATTCAGTAAGTGTGAATTTTGGTTGAAAGAAATTCAGTTTTTGGGTCATGTCATCTCAGCTAAAGGAGTAGCAGTGGACCCCAAGTAAAGTGGAAGTAGTGATGAGATGGGGAGTGCCTAATACAATAATCGAGATTAGAAGTTTTCTGGGATTGGCAGGTTATTATAGGCACTTTATTCAAGATTTTTCTAAGATTGCAGCACCTATAACTAAATTGACCAGGAAAGGTGTGCCATTTGTGTGGTCCGGTGAATGTCAGAAAAGTTTTATGGAATTGAAGAAGAGACTTACATCAGCACCTATATTGACATTACCGGTAGGGAGTGGTGGTTTTGTGTTGTATACTGATGCTTCAAGAAGAGGACTTGGCGCAGTGCTTATGCAACATGGTAAAGTGATAGCTTATGCGTCCAGGCAATTGAAGCCGGCAGAGGAGAATTACCCCACTCATGATTTGGAATTGGCAACAGTTGTGTTTGCCTTGAAAATGTGGAGGCATTATCTGTATGGCGAGAGATTTGAGATCTTTACAGATCATAAAAGTTTGAAGTATATCTTCTCGCAGAAAGATTTGAACCTTCGCCAGCGCAGATGGATTGAATATTTAAAGGATTATGATTTCAGTTTGGCTTACCATCCGGGTAAGGCCAATGTTGTAGCTGATGCCTTGAGCAGAAAGGCATATGTAAGTTTGATGATGATTAAAGAGTGGAAGTTGTATGAAGAGGTAGTGGAGAACTCCTTGTATGTGCCCAGTAGTCAGCGACGGGCAATACTAGCTGCTAGTGCTGTGGAGCCGTCTTTGTATTGGCAGATTATTGAGGCTCAGAGAGCAGATGCAAGTTTACCTGAAATTGTGAAAATGGAAGGAGTTACTATTGATGATAATTGTATGGTTAGGCTCAGAGACAGGTTGTTTGTTCCTGCAGAAAGAGAGGTAAAGCAGCGAGTGTTGGAAGAGGCTCATAAATCTAGGTACACTATCCATCCGGGTAGTACTAAAATGTACCATGATTTAAGAAAGCATTTCTGGTGGCCTCATATGAAGAAAGAAATAGCGGAGTTTGTTGCAAGGTGTGCTATCTGTCAGCAGATTAAAGCAGAGCATCAGAAGCCTGGAGGTCTATTACAACCGTTTCCCATTCCACAGTGGAAGTGGGATGATATTGCTATGGACTTTGTGGCAGGTTTACCAAGATCGAGTTCCGGGCATAATGGAATATGGGTATTTGTTGACAGATTAACCAAAGTGTGCAGATTAGTGGCAGTAAGTATGTCTTGGACAGTGGACAGATTAGCAAATATTTATGTTGAAAGAATTGTTCCACTGCATGGTATCCCGAAGACTATTGTGTCTGATAGAGATCCAAGATTTACTTCTGGTTTTTGGAGAAGTCTTCAAAGAATAATTGGTACTGAGCTAAGGTATAGCTCCGCTTATCATCCCCAGACAGATGGTCAGACGGAGAGGACTATCCAGACAATTGAAGATATGTTGCAGGCTTGTTGTTTAGTTTGGGGAGGTAGTTGGGAGCATCATTTGGGAATGGTTGAATTTTCCTATAATAATAGTTATCATACCAGTCTTGGGATGGCACCGTATGAAGCTTTATATGGAAGGCCATGTAGAACCCCATTGAACTGGCATGAGGTGGGAGAAAGGCAGTTAGTAGGTCCTGAATTGATTCAGCAAACCACAGAGGTGGTGAAGCTTATTAAAGAGAAATTGCAGGCAGCTCAAAGCAGGCAAAAGAGTTATGCAGATGTTCGGAGGAGACCACTTTCGTTTAAAGTGGGAGATTTTGTTTTCTTGAGAGTTTCCCCGAGTAAAGGTATTATGAGGTTTGGCAAGACTGGAAAGTTGAGTCCAAGGTATGTGGGACCCTTTCAAGTGTTAGAAAGGATTGGGGAAACAGCTTATAGGCTGGATTTGCCAGTAGATTTTGTAGATGTGCATGATATTTTCCATGTCTCCATGTTAAGAAAATATATTGAGGATCCGGCTCAAATAATCAGATATCAAGGTGGTGACCTGAGGCCGGATATGACCATGCCAAAGTATCCAGTACGGATCACAGATCGAAAAATAAAGAAATTGAGAAATAAAGAAATTGAGCTAGTTAAAGTGAGATGGGAAAATAGGTTGGGTGGTGAGGATACCTGGGAGTTAGCCGAGGAAATGGCTAAAGGGTATCCCTATCTGTTTGAATAAGCCTTTGTATTTCTTTTTAGATGATAGTGCTTGTAAAGGTGTGTATGTTTAAGTTGTTTAACTTTGAATTGTGTTATGAATTTCGAGGTCGAAATTTTCTTTTTAGATGATAGTAATGTAACGTCGTGTGCTTTTCAGATCCATGCGGATCATGTGTGTAATGGTTGTGATGGCCGTTGTGAGGCCAATGTGAGTTGGTTGTGTGGAATGTATGGTGTGGATGTGTGGTTTGTTCAGGTGAAGTGCAGGTTTGGTCCTGAAATGAAATAGGACCTGCTGCAGTTGGGTTGGAGTTGGCGGCCAGGGGTGGCCATTGACTTGTTGGCGTCCAGGTAAGGTTCCGTTGACTTCATGACCTTGGCGGCATTAGATGTGGACGTTTAGGGTGGCGGTTGCCCTAGGCGGCAGAGAGGTTGACGCCAACCTGTGAATTCTGCAGGTTATAGGGTCACCCGAGAGCAGGTTTCCCACCTGTTTCTCTCTTCCCCTTGCCCCAGCTTCACGTCCCCATGTTTCTAAAGCTTCCAACAGGTATAGGAGACTGGTTGGAGGATCGTGGGACGTGTGGCGTTGCCGAATCGAACGAGGAAACGCCGTTGCGTGGTGCAATTCCCGTGGGAGCTCGCAGGGGGTTCGGAGTGAACCGGGAGAATTCAGGAGGTTTAAGCGTGTTCTGAGGTAGGGGACGAACCCTGTTAGCTCTGTAGGAACATTAAAACACGACATAACCACCTGAATCGGCATGTTTAATGCATTTTCGGATTAAGTTGCACCATGCGGGGATAATGGGTGGTTTGATGATTTTAAGTAGTAAAGCATGCTGTTTTAGTTTAATTATAGTGCATGGATGTTAGAGGAACTGTTTCCTCCTATTTCCTTAATGGTTTCGGGATCAAGAATGCATGTGGGATCGGTTAGGGTTTCTGCGGGGATAGAGGCTGTAGAGCTTGGCGTCAAGATCAATTGACGCCAGGTTCATCAGCCAGGATTTAAACGGCCAGAGTCATTGCCGTTTACTTATTATAAGAGGCAGTCGATGTTGCCGCCAACTAGTGTATAAGCAGAAATGATTATTTATGGTATTTACCGATAATGAACGGTGCGTTGGCACCTGTGGTGCACTGAGTGCACAAGGTTTCTGTATTTAGTATATGGAGTATGCAGTGACTTACTTACTTTCGTGGCTGCGCGTTGTTTACGCGAGTCCAGTTGGGTTCATGTGTAGTGGACCGTTGTTACTTGTGGTTTATGTGAGGTTTCACGTGGTTTGTGTGTGACGCGCACGTGGTTTTGTGTACATGGCGAGTAGTACGACGCCTACTGTGGTTACCTCTCCAGTTGGGTGCCCCAGGTTCTTTGTGAGCCAGGCTGTTAGCTCGGGGCTTTGTCCTGGTACTTGTGTTGTACCGTCGAGGTCTGTGTCGTCTGACCTGGACACCCTCACTCCTGAGTTTGAGTTGTACGTCCGGCTGAGGGAAAGACGATAGTGGGACAGTGACACTTGTGTTTGTCTTTAGTCACTTGTAGCGCGCTCGTAGTTGGGGGTATGGACACCAGTAGACGTACTGGACTCCAGCTAGTCCTTTTCCAGTGCCTCACTCTAGAGAGTTCCGGGCCAGGATCTCTAGAGGTGTTAGGCATGGGCCTGTGACCGTGTGGTCCGCAGATAGTGGTGTTTGGTTGGTCTCCACAGTTGTTTGACTTTTCACGTGGAGCGGCAGCTGGACCTTACATCCGTGGCTGCGAGACTGAGAGGTAGACCTGTGTTAGCTTGTCCGAGTCAGTTTCTGGTGTCGCGAACCAGTTCACGTGGCTCGTGTTTAGCTGTCTCTACTTTAGCTTGTACACCTGCTTGGGTTTGCCGTTTATTTAATATAGTTGCTTTATCTAGTCGGAAAACAGTGAATACTTTTACAGCTTTAATAACCTGCTTAGCTATTCTATAAACTGTTGGTACTGTTTATTGCTTTTGTACCTGTGGTTTTTGGTTTGCTCAGTTTTGGGGGAGTTCCCTACTGAGCCAGTGACTAGCGAGGCTCACCCCTACCCCCACAGGTGAGAGCGAGGAGGACGTTTCACGACCGTCGTCCAGTTCAGAGCCGCGCCGTAGCGGTGCAGGATCGATACCTCCAGCTGTGTAGTAGCAGCTCCAGCAGTGTAGTGTAGTTAGTTGTTTATTTTCTTCAGTTGTACCTCGGGGTATGCGCCAGGCTCTTGTACTTTCTTTCAGTTCTGTGGAAATATGGCTATGTAACTTGTGAAATATATATAAAATGTGGTGTGTTCCTTTATGTTTACACGGACTGTGGTTTGGTATCCCTTGCGAGGCTTCGGCCCGTTCGCGGGAGGCGGACTCAGATCAAGTACGTTATCAGTTTAACGGGCTTGGCCGAGGCGTTCCGCCACACTCTAGGCACGTAGGTCACTCTCCTACACACCTAGAAAGGGGTTTCCCAATCAAAAACGGAGGGAAGAAGGGTGGTCATAGCACTTGGCCACCCCTCTTCTCAAATCCGCAACTGGTACGGGACTCACCTTTTGGACCGTCTCTCTTCATTTCTGAGCATTTACCACGCTTTCCTTAGACTAATAGAGTGTCTTTTTGTGGCAAGAACGATACGTAGAAGACCGCGGAGCTCTTCTCCTTTGGCCGGCCGAAGGAGGAGAAGTTGAAGCCCCGTCTCCGCCTGTTGCGCGAGTTTTCTGTACCGGCACGATTACATCATTCCTTGGGCACAGGTAAGGCCCTGGCGATCACAAACTCCATTTTCTTTTGCTGGTTTTCTTTGTTTTCTCTCTAGTCAAACTAGTCAACCGGGGAGTCAACGGGGTCAACCGGCGACCCATCATCGCCAACGAGAGATCCAGCGACGTTCGTCAGCCATCCGGAGGATACCACAAGGTCGTCCGGGAATCGGGAAAATGGTCATCCACAGTAGTGCCACTTTTTCTCAGTGCACAAAAGGAGATACTGATATCATGTTCTAGGCTGTGCAAAATCAGAAAGTGAATATGGCACAAATTATGTTTGAAATGATAAAGTCTACAGTTGAGCTTATTTGGGATAAGAAGAACAAGTTGGCAGTATCTCTTCCCTATGCTCATCTACTTACCAGAATTTTCCATTATTTTAAAGTTGATCTGAAAGGGGAACTATTATAAAAAAATGGGGCAGCCCATCTGAACCAGAAATTTGAAGAAAAGTGGATTTTCTTTGTCTACTAATACTTGGTCGAAAGTCTCCATGGCTGAAGGAGGAGCCATCATAGGAGATACTCTTGATTCTGAAGAAGTTGCAACTATAGTTGGGGATAATGAACCTACTGCATCTATACCTACAAAGCGAAGAATTGAGGATATTGCTCCTGATCATATTGAGCCAATAGAGACCCATGGGCAACCAGCTAAAAGAATTGTACCTGAACCTGAATTAGAAACTCTTGTTGTACAGGAAACCTTTGCCAATACCATTGAGGAAGTTGTTCATACTGAGGGGGAGCATGTAGCAGTCCCTGTTGAGGAATCACAAAATGTTTTAGTTGAAGAAACTCCTATTGAAGGAGAACATACAGAAGATGTTCCAGACAGTATGCCTTTGGGTCAGTCAGAAGAAGTTCCTATGGAGGATGCTCCAGCTCAGGGGGAGCCTGCTGCTGCTATCTTTGAAGATCCCTTTCAGGAAGGTATGGTTGAATATGCTTCGGATGATGATGATGTCTATGATCACCAGCAAATAGAATATACAACTATGCATGATGAGACAGCTGTTGGTCATGTTAGAAGAGAAAAAGTTGTAATTGATAGTACTCCTAGGCTCACTAGAAGGGGTCACAACAAACCCAAGAAAATGAAGATATGTGTTCATCTAGAGCCTGTTGTAGCACGGTTGGATGCTCAGGGAGAGTTAATTTGTTCACTTCAGGCAGATTTTGCATCTGTAGTCTGCAACCAACGCTCCCTAGACAAAGTTTTGTATGAAGTAAGGTCTAAGCTTCAAGATATGAAAAATGACTTAAGTAGTTTAAAGACCATGGTGACTAATCTCACATAATTTGTGAGACATCACTTAATTTCATCTGCTTCTGCAGTGTCACGTCCCATCATTTAATATAACTATAAATGCCGGAACATGAACGCATGAGGAGTCAAGAGTAAACTTTAAACTAATTGAGTAGTAAATTGCTCGGGGCTTTACTAAATAAAAATAATTATTCATTGACATTCTACATGTATTACATGACTCTCCATTTACAATTCACGCTTAAACGGCGTAAAGGTTGATCTCTTAGCCCTCAAATCCCGATGTCCTGCCGTTTAGAACTATAGATAACCTGAAAAAGTAGGATTTGGTGAGCTAACTAGCCCAGTAGAACTCAAATCCTTAATTCAAAGGGTGAATACATGATAGCCAAGGCAATGGCAGAACGGATATCAAAGAGGCACAATTAGATGTCAGGACAGTAAGCTTGAAATAGTGATAATGAAACACAAGGCATGCTCAGGTATATAACTCAAAACTGGCTCATTTAATAGTTACACGGAACATGAATTATGATGACCATAATTAAGCAGTAATTGATGCAATGCCAAACATCTTGTTGCCCTTTATCATTCCCATATGGCCCGTAATGAATTTGGATGCTCCTCCCAGGACTGGACCAGCCCCATTTGCACAGGCATATCAGTTAGGTGGGGTCCAAGGAACCAATAAATGTCATCATCAGTTATTCATATCTCACAATGGTATTCAAACATTTGAACTCTCAGGACATCAGGTTTTATGAACTCAGTTACTGAATACAGGAGAATAGAATCAATGGGGTATCATACGTAATTGATAACTACAAGAATAATCCAAGGATGGGTGAGGCACACAATGTGGATGAACTTTGTAGTATTAAGACAGTAAATACCAACGAAAAGAAGTGGGTAGCTTGCTAGGCAAATAGGATAAAGTTCTAACAAGAGTTTATACATAGTAGACTTCTGAAATACTGGTTAGAACATTAGGTGTCGACAGCCAGAAGGTGGCTGTCGACAGGTAACAACAGCCAGAACATGGTTTGCTAGTTCTAGGAGAGTACCTGTCGACAGCTATGGGCTGGCTGTCAACAGATAGCAACATTCCCAGTTATTTGAGGTTCTGGGAGACTGGGCCTGACGACAGCTATGGGTTGGCTGTCCACAGATAGCAACTCTCCTTTCAGAAATGACTTTGAGTACACTTTAAGAATACCAATTATGGAACCTATGGATTAAGGCATGAATTATATCAAATAGAAGAACCTATTTGTAGTCTCCACAGTGATTTATATGCTAAACAAGCAAGACGAAACATAAGGTTACAATCCATACTTGTGTAGCTAGAAACTAAGCCTGATGTAGTAATGAAAGTATAGCCATGACAACAAGAGTTTGTTGGAAAGATTCCTACAAGATAGATACTTAATCTCAAAGTATTTCAAGGATCTAAATCAAGGCTTGAAGTACCAAACATCTAAACAGAAATAATCATACTGTTCTAAAGATATTATGACTTCCAATAAACTCTACAATCATGTATAAAGGTCAAGGATGGAAGAAGAAGATAAGAATTGATTTTAGAGTAGAACAAGATTCTTCTTCTCCCAACAAGAACATGTCTACCACAACTGGAAGAAGAGGAGGAGGATTGCAAGTATAGCAACTTGACTACTCAACAGGGGTTCCTTATCATGTATAAAAGACAGGATTAAAGGAGAAAGAGATGAATCCTACATGATTTTGGAAAATGGTACTAAAGGCATTCATGGAACTAAAACAAGAGCTTGAACATTAAAATCGTAAGTTTGAGGGCTGGATCAAGAACAAGAGTCAGAGAAGAAGGAAAGAGGGTTGAATCCTACCTAGAAGAGAACAAATTCTTCTTCTCCTTGTCGTGGAGATTAGCTTTAACTGGAAAGAACAGGTGTAGAAGGTGAAGCAGTAGTGAGGCAACTACAGCAGGCAGCAGTTACAGCTCTTCTCAACAATGATAGCAGCACCGCAACAGTAGTAGAAGAAAAAGTAGCTTCAGCAACGATAGCCCAGCAACAACAACAAGAGCACAAGCAGAAGAGAAGCCAGAGCAAGGAGTAGCAGGAAATGGAAGTGAGGAGTAGAAAGTTTGCGTGAATGGGTGAAGGATGGTTTTTTATAAACCCAGCAGACCTCTTATGCAGAAGGCACGTCGGTCGTGGAGGTATCATGGTAAGAACCATGAAGTTTTTACCGACGACACGATTACCATGCACACTTCCAAGCTTAACATGTAAGGGGTTAACGTGTGACTTTCCTACTTAAGTGAGGTGGCTTTCCCCAGCTCCTCACACGTAGACACACATAATTACCCAGAAAATAACTACCGTAAATGGCCCCTAATTTGGTTGGCCCAATAATCCCTATATAAATGTGTTCAAACGATGTCCGTTTGTTCTAAAATTGAACCATAGACTAATGTAATGGTTTTACAAATTATGGTGATTTTAGTTTAATTTTTAGAATTTATTTTCCACTGGGTGAAAATTACCCGAAAAATAGTTGCGTCGGTTTAATGTCGAAATCCGTACGTCAACAAATCCGAATATTTATATTTCTGATATCACCACATTTTTCTAAAAATTATGGTGTTCTGAGATTTCATTTTCGTTACAATTTTCCAGTGTCGCCCTACCGGAGCGCGCCTCTCGGAGTACGACACTAGAGTAACATTTATTAACACTAATTAATCCTAAATATTAATTATTTCAATCTTATAATAATCAATTCTAATAATCATATTATTCATGTTTTCTAACAAATAAAATTTTCTGGGATGTTACACTCTCCCCCTGTAGCACCCCGAAAATTTTAATTACATAAAAATTCAAAATAAATAGAAATAAATAATTTCCATAATATCAGAGTATTTAAACATACGTATCATTATCGTAGGTGCTAAAACACATCGGAAAATTTGGTAAAAACTATAAATAGACCCCAAAACATTATTACTAAATGTTTCACAAAGAAATTTGTGCCAAGAAAAATCGAATTAGCCAAGTTTAAAGTGTTTCGCGACTTATTATCGTAATTCAAGAATAAGTCGGAAAATCATTATCACACGTACTTGGATGAGTCAGAAAATTAAAAAAAAATCATATACAGACTTCAAATAATATCCTCTAATGACCCATCAACAAATTTGGGTTAATAAAAATCATTTGGGCTAGGTTTAAGAGTTATTGTGATCGATTATCCAAATTAGGAAACAAGTCGGAAAACTGTTACCACGGAAATACGACGCAACCAAAAATTAAATAAAAATGTTGGAGAGACTTCTAATATTATATATTAATGACCCAATATCATAATTGGGCCAATGGACATCATTTGGCCAAAATAAATCAAATGAAGCAAGAAAATACATAGAAATTCGTAGCTTAAATAAGCTGAAATTAGAAAGAGACAATTAGAGTTGAATTGGGATGAGAACATACATTATTGGAAACCCAAATTTGTGCTTAACTATGTGGGGAGGTTTTCTAAAGCCTCACACACTCAAATGGAGGAAGAAATCCTCAAATTAGGAAACTAATATGTCAAAACCGCAACCCTAGTTTCCTTGTCGCAATAGGACTCCTAAACACCATGGATGCTTAAATACTCTTCACCAAACCCTTGGGGACTAGTTTACATCTTGTTGGGTTCATGTGGAGGAGTTCTTGGTGGCTGGGGAGCAAGAGATCGCCCACACCAAGCCGTTCTTCTTCCCCTTCTCGTCTGTTGCGACCTGCACAAACCGTCCACTTGAAGTTGACCAAAGGTGAGTCAAACCATAACCAAACCTTTCAAGGCCTATACCCCTGGAAAGAGGGTCAAGTCTACGTTCTAACCCAAGTAGAATGCCCAAATTCCATGCAGTATACACGGAGTATTAAGTGTTTTCCTCCAAGTGGTCTGAACACAGGTTTTATGGAAAAATGGGACTTCTTCAACTCAGAAGGTAGATTTTCTCGGGCCAAACCTTACCATATTCTATACCAATGTGTATATCATCAAGTTAACTTTCGTTTCCCACTGGTTTCATCAAATTCCAATGAGTAGATTTTGAATTATAAGCATTTTCCCCAAGTCGCGCACTGTCAAGGCTTTTCCCGTTCATTATATTTTGCATTTGATTCAAGACTGAATTAGAGCAAACACACAACATGAAAGTTTTTTTACTAGTTATTCTCGTCATGTTTTATGTTGAGCATGTTGTCTAAATGTCAACAGTTAGAGAGTTATAAGCGTGGTGAGAGGGTCGCTGCATGATACTGCGTTTTCGGGTTGCACTTGGCTTTTACGTTGTGTCGAATTATCATGCATCTCGAGGCTGTTTAAAATTATTTAAAAATCATAGTATGCATCTATTCCATGTTCCCAACAACTTTCATGATGAGACTTTTGTCCTAAAAGCCCTAATTATTTCGGCATCATACCTTGCAAAGTAAATCTTGCATTTAACTGTTCACAGTCTTCTATACCTCATGTTTGACTTGATTAAAGCCTGTCGAAACCATCATTGTTTTCTAATTCCGATTTAATGGAAGCACCCTTGCATGTCTAGGTTGTTTTAAAACTATTTTTGTGATTTTTCATGCACAGTACAATTTGTTCTCTATTTTTGAAGCACCTTGTGTCAATATAAGGTAGTTCTGGACCGCAATCCAAGAACATATCTTTTCTCTATCGAATTCAGGCGCAGACCCTGTGAACGCGATGGCCTGATAGGCCGCGTTCTGAGGTCTTGTCGCAACAGCATACCCGTCGTGTTCTGAACACGATGAGCGCACCATCGCTATCTCTCTGCCTGATCTGACTGCCTTGTCGCGTTCTGTACAAACCCTTGTCGCGTTCTGTCTCGACCCCGTCGCGACCCTTACTGGGGTGTGTCGCGTTCTCAGAATTTTTCGTGAAACACCACTTATTTCTTTTGCAAAACTTACCGCTATACCCGAGGTCTGTTTAACATGGTGTTTAATGTGTAAATTACATATTTTTGGTCTGGTCATTACATGATGGTTATTTAATGGCTTAAAAGTAGTTAACCCATTTAAAAACTATAATTACATGAACAATATTCTAATTATTCTCTTAATGACTTGATCATTCATGAAACTTGTGATTCCCTCTTGTTACTGTTCTAGCTTGATTAAAATGATAATTATTACCTTAAAATCTTGCAAACCCATGTGTAGTTAAATGCATTGTTCATTGCATGCCATCATGTTAAGTGTTTTCCACGAGTTTGAGACCGATGGATTGTGAATTGACACGCGTACATCACTACACACTTGCACTTCTAGGCAGCCTCTCTACCGGTCATTCTGAATCGGTAGACTAGTGACCTTTTCTCTAAGACCTCCGTAAGTCTCCTCTGACCATGGATTCCCACATGGCCGATGAGCAGGTTGTACCATTGAAGTACCCAGAAGTTAGTGTGCACTTCCTTTCTCTTCTTGTTCTCGTAAGTGTGATTTACAATCTAGACTAAAGCCATTAACGTAAAGATTGAACTAAATATAAATCGTACCATTATGCTGCCAAATTTATCTCTTGACCATTGTTTTCATGAAATCATGTTCAATTTACTTGTTACTTGCTCTTATCATCATCATGAACATGACATTACACATGCGTACATATTGAAACTCTCATTGGCCATTGTTAATGATTGTGGGTATCTACATTTAAAAATTGAAATGAGATGCTAACCGGGCACGACGAGTGTCCAAGGGCTCCAGTCTAGCCCCAATGACGGAGAGTCATAAATATACTGTTAACCATGGGGTATAATGATTATTGGCGTTGCATCTGCGCTAGGAGTCTTACTTGATTGTTGAATGATAGATACAATAACCACATACACGTGTCCTGGTGTACATTCTTAATGGATCTTTTCTTGGTGTACATTAGTGTCTACGTGCTCGATTAGTGTTACATGATCGTGCATGCTTGCTTGCTTGCGTGATATGGCCATCCTGCATTTAATGCAATTAGTGATATCTTGCGTTCTTGACATCAAGTGAAATCTTGTGTGCTTGTACAAAGTGATCTATTGCTAGATCTATCTTGTCATCTTGTTCAAAAATCTTGTTCTATCATGATTACTCTATCTAGCTTATCCATGTATCATGTTTTAATGAGTTTTATTCGCACATTCATATCATGACATTCAACGTGCTTACCTAGTTCTAAAATGTTAATCACTTATATTATTGCCTGCACATTGAGATATAAATCCTACTAGGCTAGTTTGTTCATCCCCTACTTTTACCCAATCTAGGTGACTATGAAGTTCAAAAGGAAGAGCAGTCGAGGATGGGAATGCGTCCGACTGATGAGCGTTCCAATTATGAGTCCATCTATAGTTAGTTTATTTTGAGTGTTAGAACAATGTAGTAGGAAGTGAGGTATTATGTACTTTTGCTTTTATTGAGTCTTAGTCCTGTAATAGTTTCCATTTGGAATACAATGAGTTGAGATTTGAATAAAAGATTAGTTGAGTTCAATATTTGGGCCCTATGATGATGTATGTTGTTATACATTTAGTGCATGCTAGTTAGAGGCTTATTTGCCGACTATTCACGTCTCGGGATATCAACTCGAATTATTCCGCATTATTATTAATATCCACTACGTAACGCTCGGGACGTGACACCCCCACTAAGAAAAGAGTTTGGTCCTCCAAACTCCTTGACTAGTTTGGATGGATCACAAAGATTTAAGTTTTGTTCCCTTTTAAATTTTATCTAATCTGAATTAGTCTAACCAATCTTGTCATGATTATCATGTCATACAATGTATACACTCTTTACATATCCCGTTATCATGATATTGTTAGTTGATGGAAATCTGAATATTTAGATCTTATGAAACCATGTTGTGATCATGGGTTCAATTAAATGCATTCTTTACTATGTTTCTTATTTTGGGCAGCAATATGCCAAGTAATTAGAAAATTCCTATTAATAGCATATTATCCTTAAGGTCTCTCCTACCAAGGAATAACCCTAACTCTCAAAGAGCTATATGAATACATATTCCCTTGAAAAGGGTAATAAGGTATGACGAGGTTGATGAGCATGAAGAATATGAAGATAGACAACAAGGATTTTATTTATCACATAAAGTTTCTATTACAGAACTCCATAACCAGCCTTACAAAGTTACATTGATTGGCAAAACCTACCAAGTTTTGACATACTATAGCAACTAGATTGAAGCACTTCTTGCTATACTCTATTCCTATTGACTTATACATAAAATTACTTCTAATAGCTTCAGTCAATTTTCCTTATGGCTTAGGGTCTTCCTGAACTCTTGTCCTTGTCCTGAGGTGATATAGACAATTGGAGATCCGATGATGTAGACTACCACACCTCAAACATGCTCCTAGTTTCCGCCTGATGATCAGTCTGTTCCCATGTAATTTTAATTAATTACATATATATATTTTGATGATTAACAAAACCAAACAAGAGTTTATCAATTATATCTAATGAATATTTCATAAGTCTTAAGTATAGGAAAAATACCAAGGTCAAATAAGCCAATAAAGGTATGCATTACTTCTCTGAAGCTTTAATCTTTTCAACATGATATTTCTCAAAGTTCATATCGATTTCTGTTAAAGATCATAATAGTTTCTGTGTAAGTATAACGATTTCCTTATAAGACTGAAAAGTCATGTTGTTTCAAGCAAGTTGATGCCATAACGATTCTATAAGTTATCGTAACAATTTCTTTAGAGCGCGTAATGACTTGCCTGTCATAACAATTCTATAAGTTACCGTAACGATTTCTTTAGAGCTCGTAACGACTTGCCTATCATAACGATTCTATAAGTTACCGTAACGATTTCTTAAGAGCTCGTAACGACTTTCCTGTCATAACGATTCTATAAGTTACCGTAACGATTTCTTTAGAACGCGTAACGACTTGCCTGTCATAACGATTCTATAAGTCATCGCAACGATTTCTTTAGAAAGCGTAACGACTTGCCTGTCATAACGATTCTATATGTCACCGTAACAATTTCTTTAGAACTCACAACGATTTGCATCGTATAATGATTTGATAAGTGTTTCATAACGATTTCTTCAGTGAACACAACGATTTACTTTGTATAACGATTAGATAAGTCTTTCACAAAACCACAACGATTTGTTATGTCTCATAACGACTTGGTCAACCTGACTTATTCATAACGATTTCATAAGTCATATAGCCATCGATTTCATATCTTATATTGACTTGATATCTTATTCACTTTAAAAGCGTTGACTGGTCAAAGTCCACGTAGATATCTCTCTGACGCTTCTGCATTTATGAGATTTGAACGTATCTCTGCATGCTTGCAGATGATATCATCCTTTATCGTGCTTATTCTGATTACGTCTTTTAGACAGCTATTTGGCATTACTATTTTCATGTCTATTGCCACTAACGTTGACTGACATCAGAGACAGCTTAGCTGTCTGCTATTTGAGATTGACATTTGTGCAGACCTTTGATCTAGCTCCATGTTACAACGTTAAACAAAATAGAAGTCAAAGGATATTTCTGAAGATCTCATCTCTTTGCGTGCTCAAGTGATCAAAAGATTGTTGACTGGAAGCTTCCAAGACTCCATGTGTCATTCAGTCTAACGACTACTCAAGAGAGAGACAACGGACACTTCAACGTCTATATTTCGAATTGAAGATATAAATACAAGTTAGAAGAATAGAAGAAAAAGGGCAATATACAGACCAGATACATACAACAATAGATCTCGTGTTCAAGTATTCAAATTCTTCTGCAGAAAGTCTAGAGCCAAGAATCTCATTCCCCATCACCTTCAACTCTTCGCTCTCTGTGCTGTAATAGATTTTCTAAGAGAGCCCGTGTAGTTCTGAGAGTGTGCCTTGTTTAGATCCTTGCTCTCAGTGCTAGTTGCTTCAGATCTTGGCTTGTTAAAAGCTTGATCTAGGGGCTTAAATTTCATTCAATTCTCTTTGGGTTGTTGTTCCCTTCGGGTGTGAAGGAAGACCTGGTGGTATCCAGGGTGTAGTTCCCTTCGGTTGTGAAGGAAGACCTAGTGAGGTATCCAGGGTGTTGTTGTTCCCTTCGGGTGTGAAGGAAGACCAGCTGAGCTGGGTGTTGTTGCGTCCTTAGGGGGACTGTACCCTAGTTAGTGAAATCCTGAGTTGTTGCTCAGGGACTGGACGTAGGACTCCTAAGGAGAGGAGGTCCAAACCAGGATAATCCTTGTGTTGTGTGATTGTCTTCTTTGTGTGTTTGATATTTAAACTAACAGTCACTAACCTCCTTCGAAGAACATTTGTGTGAATATTTTTAGTTACAGGTATCTTGTAGATTATTTTAAAAGACCCATTCACCCCCCCTCTGGGCTCGTCAACTGGGCAACAAGTGGTATCAGAGCGAGTCTCTTCGACAAAGAAAGGATCCAACGATCTGAAGAGTAAAGATCCATGGTAGCCCAAGGCAACATTGAAGGTCAGTCTGTCAACCGACCCCCGCTCTTCGATGGTGAAGATTATCCTTATTGGAAAACCAGAATGGAGTACTTCCTACAAGGCCACGATTATCAGATATAGTCCATAGTAGAAGAAGGTGATCTTCTAGTCATCAATGAGAAAGCTTAGTGGACAGATGATGACAGAAAGAAGATCTCCTTGAACTGCAAAGCAAAGAGCATTTTATGCTGTGCTCTAAGTAAAAAGGAGTTCAACAGAGTCTCAACCTGCAAATCCTCAATGGAAATGTGGGAAAAGCTCAGGATTACTTATGAAGGCACAGACAAAGTAAAGGAAACAAGAATCGACATTCTTGTCACTCAATATGAAAGATTTTAGATGCAATCAGGTGAGTCCATAACTCAAATGTTCAGTCGGTTCACTGACATCACAAATGGACTAGTTGGTATGGGGAAAACCTATGAGATTGGAGACATGGTGAGGAAAATACTTAGATCCTTACCGTCCTCATGGACCCCAAAGGTCACAGGAATAGAAGAAGCTAATGACCTGAAGAGAATGTCAGTATAAAAACTCATTGGGTCCCTCATGGCCCATGAGATCAACATGGAAAGGTTAGGAGAGTCCTTTAGCAGAAAGAAGCACTCCAACACCTTAAAAGCTAAAGAAGATTCACCAAAAGCAAGTTCAGATGAGAGTGAAAGTGATGTGGACAGTGAGAATGAGGAAGCAATGCTATCTAGAAGATTGCAGCGGATTCTAGCTAAGAAGAAGAAGTTCCAATCTGGTAGAAGGCACTTCAAAAGAAACAAGGACTTCAAGAAACCAGATGGAAAAGATCTAAAGAAAGGAGAACCCATCTGCTATGAATGCAAAAAACCAGGACACATTAAAGCTGAGTGTCTAAAATTCAAGAAGCCGGAGCTCAAAAAAAAAGAGAGCTCCAAGAAGTTCAGAAAGTACAAGAAGAAGGTGATGGCAGCAGCATGGGAAAATAGTAGTGACTCAGACAGTGAGTCAAACTCCTGCAGCGATGAAGAAGAAGCCCATTTGGCTTTCATGGCAAATACTGAAGATAAGGTAACTTCTGACTCCTCTTTTGATTCATGCAATGATTCTGATTCAGATAATTTAGAGGAAGCATTTAATGAACTATATAATAAATATAAAGAAGTAACTAAACTATTAAAAGCCAGTAAGAAAAACAGTACTTGTTTAGAAAACACTAACTCTGATCTGAAAACGAAAAATGAAGAATTAGAAAAACAAATAACTGAACTTAAAGGAAGAAATGTATTATTATGTGAAGACTTAAAAGATAAAAATAAATAAATAACGGAATTAGTAAAACAAGAAAATGTAGATGAACTAAGAACTGAAATCAAGACTCTAACAGAAGAAAACATAAAGTTATCTAGCACGTTAGAAAAATTCACAAATGATAAAAACTCCCTAATATTAAAAGGTGCTAGAAGATCAGGTAAGAAGAAAAATGGGTTAGGATATACACCCCCCAGATAATGAAGAAATCATAGTTTATCCTAAAACATATCCAACACCAAAATTTGTACCTGAACAAGATATAGCATACAAAGCTGATTTCAGATATATAGAAAAAGTAACCAAATTATCCTGCTGTAGTCACTGCAACAAGTTAGGACACAGCATAATGACATGCCCAACAAGACATAAGAAATGGATAATAAAAATTAAAATCAATGATACTAACCAATCAGGACCCAAAAGAACTTGGGTACCTAAAACTTGATGATTTTATTTCAGGTTAACCCTCGAGCATCCAAATGGTACTTGGATAGTGGGTGCTCAAGGCACATGTCAGGAAACCATAAGTTATTCACTCATCTCCAAGCTGAAGAAGGAATAGTTACTTATGGAGATAATGGAAAAGGAACAGTAATTGGCAGTGGGTCTGTGAATAACAAAGGAAGAACAGTTATGGAAGATGTGTTGCTTGTCAAAGGGTTGAAGCATAATCTCATTAGCATCAGCCAGCTGTGTGACAAAGGCCATCAGATCCAGTTTCAAGAATCGAAATGCAGCATACTGAAGAATGGATCAGTCATCTTTGAAGCAAATAGAGAAAAGAACTTGTATGTGCTCTATCTTGAGGAACTCAAAGAACAAAATGTCTGTCTGTCAGCAAATAAGGAAAAATCTATTGAATTATGGCACAGACGATTAGGACATTGTAGCATAGATGGTATGAGAAAATTGGTGAAGAAAAATCTTGTAGAAGGTCTGCCAAAGGTCAGTGCAAAAATGGAAGGTGTCTGTAGACCTTGTGCTAAAGGAAAGCACACCAAAAGCTCCTTCAAGTCAAAAACGGTGGTGACCACCTCAAAACCCTTAGAGCTCCTTCATATGGATCTATTTGGGCCAATGAGGGCTACCAGTCTTGGAGGAAAGAACTTTGGATTTGTCATAGTCGATGATTACTCAAGATTCACATGGGTGTCATTTCTAGAGCATAAAGATGACACATTTGATAACTTTGTCAGTTTCAGCAAGAAAGTTCAGAAGGATCAAAAGTTCAGCATTATTTCTATCCGATCAGATCATGGTGGTGAATTTTAGAACGAAAAATTTGCTAAGTTCTGTGATGATCAGGAAATTGAGCATAATTTCTTAGCACCAAGGACACCACAGCAAAATGGAATTGCTGAGAGAAAGAATAGAACTCTATTGGATATGGCAAGAACAATGTTATCGGAATATGATCTGCCAAGGTATTTTTGGGCTGAAGCAGTCAACACAGCAAGCTACATTATCAACAGAGTTATGATCAGACCAATCCTGAAGAAGACTACATATGAACTGTTCGAAGGAAAGAAACTAAAGATCAGCCATTTCAGGACATTTGGATGTCCTTGCTTCATTCACAATAATGGAAAAAGAGACATTGGTAAGTTGGATGCCAAATTAGATGAAGGTATCTTCATGGGGTACACCTCTAAACCCAAAGGCTATAGAGTATTTAATAAACATACTTTATTAATTGAACAGTCTGTACATATTATTTTTTATGAAACTAACCCTTCCTTGAGAAAGGAAGAAGATAATGATAATGATGATATAGATGAGCTGTCCAAGAAACTAAAGAATACATCAATTGAGGACAAGGATGATCCACCTCTGGAAGACTTGCAACAAAAAGAAACTACACATGAAAATCTTCCAAAGGAATGGAGACACAAGAAAGATCACCCACTCGAAAATATTATTGGTGATCCATCTGTAGGGGTAAGAACAAGAGGTAATGTAATTCCCTGTGATTACTTAGCATTTGTTTCTCAAATAGAGCCGAGGACAGTCAATGAAGCTCTTTGTGATGAATTTTGGATATTAGCCATGCAAGATGAATTAAATCAATTCAAGAGAAACCAAGTATGGTCACTTGTTCCTAGACCATCAGACCATCCAGTCATTGGCACCAAATGGGTGTTTAGAAATAAACTGGATGAAACTTGTGTGATCCTAAGAAACAAGGCCAGATTGGTAGCTCAAGGCTATTCACAAGAGGAAGGCATAGATTTCGATGAAACCTATGCACCTGTAGCTAGACTTGAGGCTATTAGAATTTTGCTTGCATATGCATCCGCATTAGATTTGAAATTATTTCAAATGGATGTTAAGTATGCATTTTTGAATGGTTTTATTAAGGAGGAAGTCTATGTAGAACAACCTCCAGGTTTTGATGATACTGATTTTCCAGATCACGTTTTCAAATTACACAAAGCATTATATGGTTTAAAGCAAGCACCTAGAGCCTGGTATGAAAGGCTTAGTTCTTTTCTTTTAAACCATGGTTTCAGTAAAGGTCAAGTAGATAGTACTCTTTTCATAAAGTTAAAGGTCAAACACATTCTACTAGTTCAAATTTATGTAGATGATATTATTTTTGGTTCTACTGATGAATCCCTTTGCAAGTACTTTGAAAAGTTGATGCAGGGAGAATTTGAAATGAGCATGATGGGAGAACTTAATTATTTTCTTGGATTACAAATCAAATAAGGAAAGGAAGGAACTCACATTTGTCAAGCAAAGTACACAAAAGAACTCTTAAAGAAATTTGGATTCGAAAATACCAAGCCACTGTCAACACCGATGAGCACATCAACAAGGATGGGCAGTGACAAAGATGGTAAGAAAGTAGATCAAAAGATCTACAGAGGTATGATAGGTTCACTTCTTTATTTAACAGTTAGTAGACCTGATATTTTATTTAGTGTATGCATGTGTGCTAGGTATCAAGCAGATTCTAAAGAATCACATTTAATTTCTGTGAAAAGAATATTTAGATATTTAGCAAGAACTCATGACTTAGGTCTATGGTATCCAAGACATTGTGAAATTAACTTAGTAGGTTACTCTGATGCTGACTATGCTGGATGTAAATTAGATAGAAAAAACACCAGTGGTTGTTGTCAATTTCTTGCAGGATGTTTAATATCTTGGTCTTCAAAGAAACAAAATTCAGTGGTACTATCTACAGCTGAAGCTGAGTACGTAGCTGCTGAAAATTGTTGTACACAACTCTTATGGATAAAGCAACAACTTGAAGATCTCAGATTAAATATCAAATCCATCCCACTGTTGTGTGACAACACCAGTGTCATAAATCTCACCAAGAATCACTACAACAAATTGGAGCTATACCCACAAAATTTACCTACAGTAGGGTAATACGTAGTTCTATACCACAATTATACATGTTAAATCCGTCTGTTGCAAGGTTATGCACACGCTTTTTTTAACCATATGTAGATACAAATATATAATTATGGTTTTCATAAATCGTGAGAGAATATATTTATTTTAGCTATAGTTTATTAATAACTATAACAAAAAGATGTATACACCTATGACAAGCTACCAAATATAGGTATTAGTCCATTCATAGTATCTTAAAAAAATAAGAACCGTGAGTGTATAATTGTGGTGCCAATACATTTCCCTTGCGCGGGAAATAAAAAGCCTGCGAGATGGAGGGGTTCGGCGGATGCCTCCTTCTGCCATTGTCCGAGCGACTGCGCCCTAGAACGACCAAGCCCGACGCCGACCACGCCCTCGTCGTCGTCGAAGCCCGACGGCGACCGCTCCCTTTTCGTCGTCCAAGCCGGACGCCACTGTGATCATCCACGCCCTAGCACGCCCTCGGCCACCATCGTCATCATCCAAGCCAGACGCCGTGATCATCCACGCTCCCTCCGTGACGACTCTAAGTCCGAGACCTGGTTCGTCGACGCCCTCAACAGTGCCACACTTGGTGGCGGTCTCAACTCCATGGATTCCGCCTCGTCCTCCGTCAACTGCATCCTTGGCCTCGACAACTCGAAACCCTCCCCCGATGGCACCGGAAATGGCGGCGACGGCGAAGAAGGCGGGGGCATGCGTCCGGATTCGGAGAACGAGATGGCGTTCCCTCGCCAGGACTCCACCGGGAAGCTCGGCAGAAGTAACATGCGCGGAGGGCAGGACGCCGACTCAGCTCCTGAGTCGCTGATGCTGGAGGCATCCTCATCGTTTGGATCGGCATCCTCGGCGCGACCCACTCCTACGTACCGCCGATCCGTGTGCGCTCCAACGATCGGGGCCCCAATCCGAGGATTATGGGCGCTGGCTTGGAGGAGCACATGGCCTAGATGAACATCTCGGATCTGTCCCAAAAGTAGCGGCAGCAGGTGGACGCCGATGGTTTCAGTCCCTCTCCTCTCTGTTGGCGGAGCTCTTGGTGTGGTCTTGCTGCCTTGGGGGAGTGGCTATGGTGGGGTACCCAGCGGAGGACCTGGTGGAGAGGCTGCCTGGGCAGCCGGCGGTGGGATTCAGGCAGTACGCCGGGTATGTGGACGTGGATGTCGAGGCCGGGAGGAGCCTCTACTATTACTTCACCGAGGCAGACGGCGACACCGACAAGAAGCCCTTAACGCTGTGGCTGAACGGAGGTCTGTTGGTTTAGCTCTCTCTCTCTCTCTCTCTCTCTCTCTGGGCCCTCCATTGTCATGATATAGTCTCCGGCAGGGCATGGTGTGAACCGTGTGGTGTGTTTCTTGCTGCTTTTCCTGTCATTGCTGTTCTCGATTTCACTGGATTGAAAGTTTCGTTCTTTCCATAGTGTCGTGCATGTTCCCACAACTTCGATTTATTGTTTTCTAGAGATTAGCATCAAGGGGTTGCATCTGGCTTTTGTAATTGCAAGGGGAAAAAAAATAAGGATCTAGTTTAACAATTTTGTTTGCATAGTTCCTGGACTTGAACTATGTTTATTTTCTCTCGTTAATGTGCTAAGATTCCACTCTATTTTCCCTTAGTCTAATTACAGCAAGTTACTAAATGGGGAACTGGGGACCATATAGGTTGCAATTTTATTTCTCTTGTATCACCACTTAGCTATCCAGTCTTTTCAATTATTTGCTGAAGCAACACCACGATTAGCTAAAATTTAGCATCGTAGTGAATTTCTCTGCTTGTCCTGAACCGCCTTTCATTCTTACCATGGATTGTTAGATGCAACATTAGCTGGAGTAAAATGCCTTCTATTGTTAAAAATGAGAAAGTTAAATACAGAATATGGCTATCCATTACCATAGAACTTAATTCTCATGCTCGTTGGGATTCTTTTGGAAATGTTCAAGAGCCTTGTTTATGACTGTATTGCAATTTTTGCAAGTTGAAAAGTTCAGATACATAACGAGGCAGAAACAAGAAGTTAGTGTTAAATCTGATAACCGTAAGCATGAAAAATGTCTAATTAGAATTGACACTTAAACTTTGATTAGCCTTTCGTCAGTACTGCCTCCCTATTTTTAATCATGTTTGTGTTATCTTCTTAATTCTCAAGCAACAGGGAGGGCAACGAAGGAACATTTATTTTCTGTTAGATAAATAACACTCATTACAACATCAAAATTAGCATGTTAAAATGATCAAGTCATGTCTAGAGGATAATTGTTCGGAAGTAATTAATTGCCCATCTTAAGAGAGGTTTTAAAACATACATCTCAATTATATGATGCATATCTTCTTCCTTTTTTTATGCAAATTTATAGTATGACTACTTCGCTTCCATAGACACAAACGGAAGCAATATACTTCATACTACCTGTCTTCTGGTGTTCTATCATCTGTGCGAAATCTGAGTAGGTGGCTGTAGGATTGGACTTAGGCAGAAATGCAATCTACATTTATTTCTCTTGATTAACCATGTCATATAAAGAGATTGAATATCATGCCTAAACACTCTTCAACACTCTTCCAATGTTCAGGCCCAGGTTGCTCTTCAATTGGTGGGGGAGCATTTACTGAACTGGGTCCATTCTTTCTGAGAGGCGATGGTCGAGGCCTTCAAATAAATACAAAATCCTGGAATAAAGGTTTGCTATTTCCATGTTGAAACAAGGGATACAGTACTTTGCAGAGAACATTAACGTCTGACTTACCTGAAGCACCATATCTAGGATCTTGTTGCCTTTGTTGAAAATTTTGGTAATATACAACCCTGTGACTTAAAATTTCTTATGTTTTCAGCATCAAGTCTCCTTTTTGTCGAATCCCCTGCTGGAGTTGGATGGTCATACTCAAACAGGACTTCTGATTACAAATCTGGTGATGAATCTACTGGTAAAAACAAATTTCATCTGCATCATATTTAATATAATGTTAACTTTTATGTTAAAATTTTGATCCTGATTATTTCACATAACCTTTATTTATGGACCAGCTAACTCAATAGTACTCTTTTTCTTCCATGCAGCTTTTGACAATGGAAGCTAATGACATGCGGACCTTTCTGATCCAATGGTATGAAAAGTTTCCAGAGTTCAAATATAGGGGACTGTTTCTGACTGGAGAAAGTTATGCAGGTCCTAGAGAAACATTCAGCCATTTTAATGTGTAATTAATCACCTCCTACTCTCCAAGAGAATTCACCATTAATTGCTTGTTTCCAGGGCATTACATCCCTCAGCTGGCCGATGTCCTCCTGAATTATAATCAGCAGTCAATTGGTTTCAAGTTCAACATCAGCGGAGTGGCTGTAAGAATAGTTCACATCATTGCATTGTTCACCACAAGTGATTATCTGAAGCAATGATTCAAAGAACATTCATCTCTAATCATTTTCCTTTTCTACATTTTATTCTTGCTTTTATGGTTGATGTCCCTGCAATTTCATGTCGTAGAATAAAGCTCTCTTATTCTGTTCTCTACTTGTCTAGTGACATCGTATATAGGTTTTTGACTTAGATGAGTATTTTTACTTAATTTTTGTTTTAATATTATGCTTTTGTTAGTAACACCTCTACTTTTATCTGCTTATAGAATGGAAATCCACTTCTCAAACTTGATAGAGATATCCCATCAACTTATGAATTTTTATGGTCACATGGCATGATTTCTGATGAGATAGGCCTCACTATAATGAATACATGTGACTTTGAAGACAACACATTCACCAGTCCCCACAATGTAAGCAAAGAATGCAACAATGCTATCAAAGATGCAAATGATGTGGTTGGTGACTACGTCAATCCGTATGATGTGATCCTAGATGTCTGCTACCCATCAATCGTGGAGCAGGAGCTGAGATTGAGAAAATATGTATGTATTTCTTCTCATAAAGAAATAAATTAATTTGCAACTCATGAATGAAATTCACACTAGGTGGTTTCTTCTTAAATGATTTTAACAATTTTTTCTCCTATGTATGACCTATGAAAGACGTTTCTATTTCAACCTTCCAGAAGTGCAGAATGCTCTTCATGCGAACAGGACAAACTTGCCCTATAGTTGGTCGATGTGTAGTAGGTGAGAATCAGATTAGATGCTACCTGGTAGCTACATGCCTTTTAACTGTTCATTACCTAGGTATAGTTTCAACTTTCAAGTGTGATTTTGAACTGTGATTTTAATTGAATTCACATCCATGAAAACTTCCATCAGTAGATTGGTAAACTAATAAGTCTCAAGGCTCGAGCTGCCATTTAGCTCTGGCATACTGAACTTCCGTTAAATCAATTTTCTGTGGATGCATATATGGCTGTGTGCCTATTCATTTTTGAAGAACTTACTTGGAGATTTACAATTTATTGCAACATTTGAGTGATCTTTCCCTGTATGATTAGTTCAGCCACAATCATATCCTTTGTTGGGCACAACAGTCTGATGCTTTGACGTTTCACATTTCACTGGAACAGAGTTCTCAAGTACAATGAAAACGACGGTAACATCAATATAAGCAGCACCGATTTGCACATGTATTCTGAATTACCTGGTACTATCTTAGATCAGCTTACGTACCATAATAGATCATTTCAGAATGTAGACAATGCCAATGTGGGCATGGAAGCTAACTCTCCCCTCAGCCCACAAAGTATATATGTCTCGGTTATGGTTCTTCTTTTACTGTTGCAACTTTTCATTCCAAGTGTCCCTCCTATATTTTTGTTATTTTACTCTATGACAACATTTCCTCTTTCATGGAGCTCCGATGTCATCATCTTCCAATCTTCTGTCATTCTCCAAGTTATGGGAAAGACTGTTTGCATACTTTTTTTTTTTTTTTGTTGCCCAGTGGTATCCGCACTTGCCTGGTTCCTTCTTCCCTTACTGAAAAGCAAATCTCCATGTAAACCGTCATCAGCTCTTCCTCCTCTTTTCTGAAGCTTGTTTTTCCTTCTTCTTTTTTCCCCCTAGTTTCTACAGCATTAAAAATTGTATGTACTGTTGTCTTAACATGAATATAGAATGGCTTGAAGTGCTTGTTGTGAACTCACTCATTGTTATCTTTCTTCTTTTTCATATGCATTTGGAGGGCAGTAGAAGATCTGCAAATTGGAAGAGTATTGTGACTCAGAAATACCAGATGGATGAGAGAAACCATGTTTTCTCGGGGGTACGGTTGAATCATATGTCTTCTATGAGGAAAAAGTATTATAAATAACAATTTATTTCTACAACTGTTCATCAAAAATTCATATTAGGATGGTGGGAAAACAATTCTAGAGGGACACTTGGGTGAATAATAAGTGACTGAGAGAAGTTTTTTGCAGTCTCTATCTTAAAAAAGAAATAAGGGTTTTCCCGGTCTCACTGTGTGCCATTGTTTGGTTGACATAGGTCAGTATTAGAACTTTGTGCTCCAATCAAGGTGACAAATGCTATTGGGATTGATTGTTGGTGAGGACATTGCCATTTCCTTTCTAGGCCCTCCCTCAGTTCTCTACTTCTTTTCCTTCACATTTATAATCTAATAGACAAACTTGAACATCTCTAACACTTACAACTTATGTTTTTTTGCAGACTTTTAGAGCTCTGGTATATATCCATGGAATGTATGCCACAGGGACATCAAGCCTCAAAATGTTCTGGTACTTTGCCATTTAATTGTCCAGTGATAAACCATACAGTAGTACAGACTTTTTATTCCAGAAATTGTTTGAAAAATCATGCAATCTTTTAGGTATCACACAAAATTGATTCACTTGTCTTTATGGTATGTTAAATGCTTGTGTTAGAAACAGCTTCTGTTTGGCTGCACATATTTCATTGTTGGAGCCATTGCCATTACTACTGTTATTTTCATTATTATGGCCATTTATTGTTGCTAATAATATTACAGAAGTATTCCTCTTACATGCACTATTCTAGAAATGGCATTCTCAGAAATATGTTGGTTAATATAACCTCACTTCAAGGATATATGTGCAAAGGGAATGGGATTTAGAGAGACATAAAAGGAGGATCTTAAAGAAGAGCAAAGGAAACTTGGCAATTGATTGCATTTGCTTACTTTCATTGAAAGCACTCATGCTCTGATTGTCTTCTTGGTCTTTGTTGTAAGAGGCTCTTGGTGGCTAGTCTCTTCCATAGTTCTGCTATTGTGGATTTACGTCTCTGAATCTGATGGCATATTCTACCTGTCTTTCTCAGGCACATGAAAGGATTGACAAAAGTCAAACTATATGTGTTCTCCCTGTTCGTGGCACTGGAGTAACGTTCTATTTTTTCAAATGCCATGTGCACATTTGTTTCATATTTGGACCAGATCATGAACTTCCAAAATTTACCAGATCATGCCATGTCTTTGTTTATGTGGATATTTGAGTGAACATGTGAATGTGAATATTATGGATTTGAATGTTGTTTTACTTATGTGATGTAGATAAGTGGATATGGATTTGAATTTTATTTTAGTTATGTGGATGTATCTGTATTACATGTTTACATCAGATATGGAAAGGTATTTATTTTATATTTGTAAAAAAAAAAAAAAAACTCTACACCTATGATTTTTAATATTCATGACTAAATATCATTACTTACAATACTGTAAAGCCATAAGTATATATATTGCAACATCTCAAAAAAGGTATTATTACGGTTATGAAACCATAAGTATAGATGGTAATACCTATAGTTTTTAAAAAATTTTACCTATGCTTTTTATCAGTCTTTACCTATGGTTAATATTTGTATGAATAATTCGACATATACCTACGATTATTTTTCTATGGGTATAAGATTTAGTCACGCGAGCATGCGTGTTAGCACTTTCCGTAGGTAAAGGGCTTTACCTTCGGATTTTTGGCATATACCTATAGTTTTTACGCGAAACTATATATCAATTTTTTTGTAGTGAATCTAGTTCAACATTCAAGGACCAAGCATATTGAGGTTAAATATTATTTTATTCGCGATCATGTAGCAAATGGTAATATTGAAATATCTTGTATTGATACAAATGGTCAGTTAGCAGACATTTTCACAAAAGTCTTACCCAAGAAGAGATTCACATCTCTTAGAAGGGAATTAGACATGTGCAATTTGTGAAAAAGGTTTTGTTTAAAATTGGCACATTAAATTTCAGAATTAAGTAACTTTTCCCTCCATGGATTTAAGCAAAAGAAATTCAAATTATCCTTTGTAACCGCTCTCTCATTGAAGTCGGTTTGAATAGTCAAACTCTTTTGTCTTCTTCTGCCACCTTTTAGCGCCTCACTTTCCACAACGCGTTAATTTATTATTAAAAATTGAATGAGATAACGATTCATATCTCGTCTTCTACCTTTACCCTCTTTCGTCTGGTTGCTCAAGCCGATGCCCTAGCGATTTCGACATCGACTCTCTGTTAGTCTTCGAAGCTTCTCTCCTCTTCCCGCGAAATTTCTCAAGGGCTTTCACTCCTTCCTTCTCAACCCTCCAGAAAACCTCCTTACTTGATTCCATGACCGCATCAGCCGTTTCCGGGAGTTTGGGTGGCTACAGTGCCGAGTTCCTCACTCCTGAGCAGCAGGAGAGGTTCCAGTTCGTGAAGACCAAAGTGTGTGGGAACAAGGCAGTGGACGTTGCTGATCTTGAAAAGAATGGTATGAACAGTGTTATTGAAGCTTTAATCAGGATGGAATGGATAGGAGTAACAACCTTCTCTGAGGTAAGTAATCCAGACCTCGTGAAGGCCTTCTATGTATGCTTGAAGACTCAAGAAGATGGGTCCCTGGTTTCATATGTCAAGGGAACCCAGATTAAGATAGACTGTGAGCTTCTGCATGAGTTGTTTGGAGTAACAACATCAGGGCACAGTGGGGTTCACTCCGTGAACGCCCAGGTCAAGGGTCTTGGCATTGTAGGGCCGGGATACAGATTAAGAGATGGAAAATTGGACATCAACCAACTGAATGCGTTCAACCGCCTCCTCCACTTCATAGTGTGTCAGATCTTGGTTCCAAGAAGCGCCACATTCTCCACCTGTACAAAGGCAGATTCTGACATGATGTTCTGGGCCATACAGAACAAGGAAATCAATATGGCCGCAGTAATGATGGAAAGAATGACGTTTGCCAGAGATCAAATTTGGGACACAAAATCTAAGCTCAATGTTTCCTTGCCATTTGCAAATCTTCTCACCAAAGTCTTCAAACACTTTGGCATTGATCTGACAGGAGCAGTTGTTGAGAAAATGGGCCAATCAATTAGGTCCAGAAATCTCCGAAAAAGTAGTTTCTCAGTCATAAATGGTGTTTGGTCTAAGACCACAGTGGCTGAGGGAGAGGCCATCATAGGAGACATTCCGGATTTTCCTGATGTTTAGGAAGAAGCAGCAGAACCAGCAGCAGAGCAACCTCAAGCAGTCCAAGCAGCAGTAGAGCAGAGAATAGAGTTTGAGCCAGCAGTACCTTCTCTTCCAGCAGAATCAGTAGAAGAAACTCAAGCAGCAGTTGAGACTGCAGGGTCACCCCTTATCCAAGCAGTTTCCCAATCTCCAGAAGGACCTGAAGAAGAAGCAGGGGAAGGTGCAGCATATAATCTGCCCACCTCCATTATTGCCTCCATTCTCAGAGATGTAGTGGATTCTGTTCTCATCACTCCAGTCACCTCAGAGACTGATGGAATTGTAGAAGAAGGTGTGACATCAGGCCACTTTGAGGAATCAGTGGTAGCAGCAGAGGAGCAATCCAGTGCTCCTTCAAGTGTTGTTTTGGAAGATGCTCCCGTTCAGGGGGAGCAAGAATTAATGGAAGAAGATGCTCCTGCTCAGGGGGAGCAATCCAAGAAAGGTCAAGCAGAAGAAACAGCTCACCATGATGAGCCAATGGGTGATGTACCACGTGATGAAGATCTACCTCATGATCAAGATGATGTCAGAGAAGGGGAGACAGCCAGCTCCTCAGATTCTGATGATGATCAGCCTCCTCCAGCTTCAGAGGCTAGACAGAAAGGGAAAGAAGTGGAGCCTGAAGTACCACTCTTATCAGATACTCCACATGAAAGGCTAATGAAGCAGAAAATAGTGATTAATCTGAAGCCTGTGATTGAGAGGCTTGATGCTCAAGGCACAATCCTGTGCTCTCTCCAATCAGATGTTAGTTCAATCTTCATGAGCCAAGCATCAGCTACTAAGGAAATTTCCAGCATAAGAAATGCCATGAAGTGGTTTAACCAGGAAATGGGCACCATGAAAAAATTGCTGGGAGATATTCTCAAGGTGGTTGGAGCTCAAATTCCTCCTCCTCCACCTCCTGCAGCCCAGGTTCCGGAGTCAGGGCCATTAGTTCAATCGGCAGGGCCAACAGGGCCAGAAGCAGCAGCAGCAGCATCAGCAGAGGCAGCACTAAATGAGCAAGAGCCATCTGGGCCAGCTGATCAGGTTGAAGGGCCTCCAGGGCCAGCTGAGCAAAGGTCAGAGCCATCAGGGCCATTGGAAAGTGAGTCTGTGCGGCAAGAGGCAGAAGAGTCCTTGGCACCCAAGCCCCCAACTCCCTCTTCGCCCTCTCACACACCTATTCCTCCAACTCCACCCTCAGCTCCTACAGCTCCTCCTGCTCCACAAACATTCAAGAAGCCTCAATCCAGACCAATTTCTTATCCTACTCCATTTCCTCCTCATTCCACCTCATCTCCTGCCTCCTCTACTACAATTCCTTCTCCTTCTCCTATACTTGAGGTCCCTCCAGCATCCTCAGCTAGAGCCTCCTCCTCCTCCTCTGGTCCCTCCCTTGGACCAGTTGATGACCTCCCTACTACATCACATTCTTTTCTTCATCCTACTCCTCCACCATCTTTCATCACTATCATACCTGAAAGAGCTCAACTCAACTCTCCCTTTATGGAAAAGATAAAGGATAAGTTTGAGGAAGGGATCCTCAGGTCTGTGTTGAAGGTTGGAGAACATGTCCATAGGGCAGACTCTTCCAGTCCTGCCCCTAAGAAGAGGAAAATTACCTCTACTTCCTCCATTTCCTCTGAACCTAAATACCCACCTTTGTGGTTCTCTCTCACAGTGGACAACAAAAACAAACCACTGTATAGAGAATACCTTTCCAAGGTTATTCTTGCCACCATCATTAACCTTCTCTTTCACAATCTTAGAGATCATTTGAACACCATTCTACCCTACACTTCTCTTTCAAAATCCGAAAAGTCCAAAATCTTCTCTCTTGCCCACTCCAAAACTGAAGAGCAGTGGGGCAAAGGTCACAAGGATCTCCTTAAGCAATTTATTCTTGCCAAATCTGCTAGATTCCCTCCAAGGGACCACTCCCTGACCTTATCAGAGTGGTTCAGGTTGTACCATAGAGAACTTTGGGCACCCTACATTCAAAAGGAAATCATCATGATCAGACATTTCATGCTATTCAACAATTACAGATATGTCCATAGACTTCCAGAGGTTCAGCTTAGCCAATTCAGAAAGGCCATTTCAGCTCTGACTCCGAGTATCTCACATACTTCAGATGTTCAGGTAGATTTTGCTACCCTCCAAGTGCCTGAAGAAATAGCCCTTCCTCAAATCCACTTTCTAGTTATGGAGTCCTCTGTAGGATCCATCATCTTTGAGCGTTTTGCCAGAGTAATGGGCAGAATTAAAGTACAGAAAGGCTGCCTAGTTGCTTTTCCTAGATTCCTATTTAGGGAATATCACCAGGGGCATGTAAGTGCTGAAGTTCTAGCCCCCATTCTGTCTGAATGTGAAAGGCTGGCATCCTCAGAATGGTCCAAGTTCTATCCTTTGTCAGCTCAGCAGCTGTTTGCTATCAATGAAGATCAGGCCAGGGAAGGCAAACCAGCTATTTCTCCAGCTACCTTCTTGGATATGAATTCTATACATCTTGTTAATGACCCTTTCAAAGTCTGGGAGGAAAGATACAAAGTATATGTGGCTATGAACAAGGCTCTCAGAGACAACCACAACCACTATCCTGTGACCATGGACCAATTCCTCACCTGTGCCAACTTTGGGACTCGTCGTTTCCTCAAGATGAACATGGACAAGAATGCATATGCTGATCTCCTCTATAAGCACCTAGATCTTCATCTCAAAAGGATGGCTTCCTCCATGGGACCAACCTACTCTTTGTCTTTTGGAGTCTTTAAAACTCATTTTGAAGAGCAGGAAGCACAGGCATGGGAAACCATCTCCCATTTTGCCTCTCTTTTGTCTCCTGCCTTCTATTTACCTATACCTCCGCAAAGTTAATGAAATCTCTCTTCTTTCTTTGTCTCAGATTGTCTTTTTGCTCAATGACAAAAAGGGGGAGAAAATTTGCATGTCTGAAATACATTCCAATAATTTTTTTTAAGGAAGAAAATTAGCATGTCATATCTTCAGACTGATTTCAGATATTTTTTTTCATCCATGCTTATTGTTCAGTTTTGTCATCACCAAAAAGGGGGAGATTGATGATCAGTCCGTCCCCATATAATTTTAATTAATTACATATATATTTTTTGATGATTAACAAAACCAAACAAGAGTTTATCAATTATATCTAATGAATATTTCATAAGTCTTAAGTACAGGAAAAATACCAAGGTCAAACAAGCCAATAAATGTATGCATTACTTCTCTGAAACTTTAATCTTTTCAACATGATATTTCTCAAAGCTCATATCGATTTCTGTTAAAGATCATAACGGTTTCTGTGTAAGTATAACAATTTCCTTATAAGACTGAAAGTCATGTTGTTTCAAGCAAGTCGATGCCATAACGATTCTATAAGTTATCGTAACGATTTCTTTAGAGCGCGTAACGACTTGCCTGTCATAACGATTCTATAAGTTACCGTAACGATTTCTTTAGAGCTCGTAACGACTTGCCTGTCATAACGATTCTACAAGTTACCGTAACGATTTCTTTAGAGCTCGTAACGACTTGCCTGTCATAACGATTCTATAAGTTACCGTAACGATTTCTTTAGAAAGCGTAACGACTTGCCTGTCATAACGATTCTATAAGTCATCGCAACGATTTCTTTAGAAAGTGTAACGACTTGCCTGTCATAACGATTTTATAAGTTACCGTAACGATTTCTTTAGAGCTCGTAACGACTTGCCTGTCATAACGATTCTATAAGTTACCGTAACGATTTCTTTAGAAAGCGTAACTACTTGTCTGTCATAACGATTCTATAAGTCATCGCAACGATTTCTTTAGAAAGCGTAACGACTTGCCTGTCATAACGATTCTATATGTCACCGTAACGATTTCTTTAGAACTCACAACGATTTGCTTCGTATAACGATTTGATAAGTGTTTCATAATGATTTCTTCAGTGAACACAATGATTTGCTTTATATAACGATTTGATAAGTGTTTCACAAAACCACAATGATTTGTTATGTCTCATAACGACTTGGTCAACCTAACTTATTCATAACGATTTCATAAGTCATATAGCCATCGATTTCATATCTTATATTGACTTGATATCTTATTCACCTTAAAAGTGTTGACTGGTCAAAGTCCACGTAGATATCTCTCTGACGCTTCTACATTTATGAGATCTGAACGTATCTCTGCATGCTTGCAGATGATATCATCCTTTATCGTGCTTATTCTGATTACGTCTTTTAGACTTAGCTATTTGGCATTACTATTTTCATGTCTATTGCTACTAACTTTGACTGACATCAGAGACAACTTAGTTGTCTGCTATTTGAGATTGACATTTGTGCAGACCTCTGATCTAGCTCCATGTTACAATGTTAAACAAAATAGAAGCCAAAGGATATTTCTGAAGATCTCATCTCTTTGCGTGCTCAAGTGATCAAAAGACTGTTGACTGGAAGCTTCCAAGACTCCAGGTGTCATTCAGTCTAACGGCTACTCAAGAGAGAGACAACGGACACTTCAACGTCTATATTTCGAATTGAAGATATAAATACAAGTCAGAAGAGTAGAAGAAAAAGGGCAATATACAGACCAGATACATACAACAATAGATCTCATGTTCAAGTATTCAAATTCTTCTGCAGAAAGTCTAGAGCCAAGAATCTCATTCCTCATCACCTTCAGCTCTTCGCTCTCTGTGCTGTAATAGATTTTCTAAGAGAGCCCTTGTAGTTTTAAGAGTGTGCCTTGTTTAGATCCTTGCTCGCAGTGCTAGTTGCTTCAGATCTTGACTTGTTAAAAGCTTGATCTAGGGGCTTGAATTTCATTCAATTCTCTTTGAGTTGTTGTTACCTTCGGGTGTGAAGGAAGACCTGGTGGTATCCAGGGTGTAGTTCCCTTCGGTTGTGAAGGAAGACCTGGTGAGGTATCCAGGGTGTTGTTGTTCCCTTCGGGTGTGAAGGAAGACCAGCTGAACTGGGTGTTGTTGCGTCCTTAGGGGGACTGTACCCTAGTTAGTGAAATCCTGAGTTGTTGCTCAGGGACTGAACGTAGGACTACTAAGGAGAGGAGGTCCGAACCAGGATAATCCTTGTGTTGTGTGATTGTCTTCTTTGTGTGTTTGATATTTAAACTAACAGTCACTAACCTTCTTCGAAGAATGCTTGTGTGAATATTTTTAGTTACTGGTATCTTGTAGATTATTTTAAAAGACCCATTCACCCCCCCTCTGGGCTCGTCAACTGGGCAACACTGCCAACAATCTTCTTTGGCATGGCCCGGTTTGTGACACTATGCACAAGCTTCTTTAGGTCGTGCCTGGGCATTCTCTTGCTTGTTGGCCTTTTTGATCTTTTTGCTCTTCTTGTTCTTCTTCACCATCTTTTTGCCAGTTGTTTCTCTTTTATGGAAGGGAACTGGTTTCTTTTGTATAGATATTGTAATACTCATTGTTTCTTGGAGATTTGTACTTCTAATATTTTCATGCAGTTCTATTTTCCTTTTATCACCGACTGGAATTACTTGCTCCAGGGACTGAGCAAGATTGTTCATTGAATTTTGAACCTCCCTCCAATGTGTTTCTTCTCCCATCCCGCTAGCTGAGCAAACAAATTTAAGTTTAGTTAATCAATCGTGTAATTCAACTTTTCTAATTCATACTATTAATACAATTGTTACTGTATGTATCCAGTTATTTGATACATTAACCTCCATAATTAAATGATGTCTTTTCCTTGTAGGATTTTGAGATATGACAGAGGATTTATGTTGTGTTCCTAGTTTTGATATATCAAGCAAAAGGTAATAAATATTTAACACAAGTCTTTTATAACATAAGAAAATTCATAAAGTCAAAGGCTCTTTTTAATGTGTTGACTCTGGTTACTTCATAGGTTGACACTCAAATTATAATGAGTGAGTTACTGAAACCGAAATTCGATGATACATATGAGTCGATTTTATGCAAAGGTTAGGTCGATGCTTAATGGATTTCCTATAGCGCAGAAGTTCAAAGTATCGCCTTAGATTAACACTACATGGAGATCAGGTTGACACTTATCAAGTTTCTAATTAATGCTTAGGGAAAAATACGGCTTGAGGTTAACTCCAAATGAAGATTAGGTTGGCTCCACCAATATGTAAGGTTGACATTAAGATACAACAAGACCAATTTTACGTGATGGACAGTTAATCAAAACTGCAATCACCTGATTGAGGTCAATTCTAGAAAACATGGAGTTGATTTTTCTAAAACTTTCCTATTGACCCAAGTCAGATTGTCTGTACAAGTTGACACATCATGTTACTGGTCAGTTGAGCAAAACGTTGGGATTAAAAAGACAATTGATTCTTGTGTTATAGTTAGAAGGGAATTTGATGAGTTCAAGTCTAAAAAAAATGCAATTAAGAGTTCAAGAAGTTATCTAACCAAAGCTAAACTTTGGTGCAAAGTATTTGCATATTTCTGCATTTCTTCAGAAATCTCCCTAGCTGGATATTTTCCTATTTCTTTTCTTCACTAATTTGTTTGGTTGTCTACTCCAATAGTGGTACACAGATTCAATCCTACACAGTGTGTGTATGGTTTGTCAGATTTAAAATAATCTTGAAACATCAAATCATCAATTCTGTGAGTGTTCCACACATTTGAGTTATTAAAGAGCCTTACTTGGTTTAGTGAGGAATGAATGTGGATGATGTTTAAATGATTCATCTTAGTGGTATAATAATTGAGAATCCAAGAAAATGAGAAAGTCAACGGAAGAATACATCATGAGGATAGTCATGAAATCTATATGATCGATTGAACCATTCATTTACTAATTCTTATTTAGAGTTGGAGATAATAACATATCAATGTAAAAGTCATATTAATGTAAAATAAGGGATGAGTAGGTTTGACTTTTCCTTCAGTAGGAGAGGGCTCCCTTGGAAAAGTCATATGTGTGTTTATCATTTTTCATCGAACTTTGGATTCTTAGCATTCTACTAGGTTTATTTGAATTATGAGACTTTCAGGTAGGCCAAATTGTGAGGAATTAGAAAGACGTTATTTTGATGAAATCGTAAAAATTGTGTTTTTCTTCTTCGGTGGGAGAGTTGACTTTTTATTGGTAGGAGATATGATTTTTATGATAATTTTATTGGATTCAAATGGGGGGGTATTCCTTATTTAAATGTAATATCCTAAGTAATTACTTGTAAATAAGGTATGAGTTTCAGTTTTACAAGGTTCCTTCTGACACTTCTGACTGAACCTACTGACACTTCTAACTGAAGAAGGATCAGTTCATCACAGACTAGTGTATGTTGACAGCTAGGAAGTGGTTGTCGACAGCTACTGTCCTCCCAGAACCAGTTTCTGGGGTCTGACACTATCTGTCGACAGACTAGAATCAACTGTCGATAGTCGAGGAACATTTGTCGATAGGTGAAAGCCATCTGTCGACAGCTACTGCTGGTTTTTCATTGATTGGGTTCTGGAAGCATGATACCTGTCAACATACGGGTTCTATCTGTCGACAGTTATGGGTTGAACTTCCAGAAATTGTATTAGAACATCTCAGAAGACTCTTCTAAGTGTTCCTATAATTCCAAACATGGTTGACAACATTTAGTGGATACGGTTTATCTCCATACAAGAATTGAACTATATACAAGAATTGAACTACCTTAAAAAATTTGCTTGCTTTATGTGGTTTGATGTGCATCAACTACATTTAAAAAAAAAAAAAAAAAAAAAAGCCTCCCCTGGGTCAGCAGCAAGGAGAGTGCACCTTCTCCCAGAGGGAGAAGATGGGCTCACTCCACTCGGCGATCACCAGAGGGGTAATTTTATTTCAATATGAGAGGATGAAAAAGAGACACCCGACACCTGAAAAACAGTCGTCATGAAGAGTAGAATACACCCGAACACCAGACCAACAACTTCCAGCAGGTAACTAGAGAAAGAATACAAAGGAGCTAACAACGAAAACTAGGTAAACCCGCCTTGTCGACCAGCACTGCGCCCCTAGCCTGGAAAGGGAGGCTGCGAACATCAGGGAAAATAGAGCAGAAACAATTTGAACATGCAAAGTTGGCTAGCGCATCAGCAACTTGATTTCCTTCTCTAAAAGTATGCAGCATATTCGGTTTGAGAATGTGGATCATGTGAGCGATCCCACGCCACCAAGGGAAGACCGCCCAGTGGGGGGGACGCCCAGAGGAGATAGCTTTGAGGAGGACTGCCGAATCTGAATAGACAACTGAGATCTGAAACTTGCACTCAATAGCTAGGCGTAAACCATCATGGAGAGCTCTAGTTTCAGCCAAGGTACTACTTCCAAAGCCATAGGAAAAAGCAAAACCATGCATGAAATTCCCATGGATGTCTCTAATACAGCCTCCGCCACCACAGATGCCGGGGTTGCCTTTAGAAGCTCCATCAACATTCAGCGAAAAACTCACAGTCGAAGGAATCCACTTAACAAGAAGGGGTGGTTTGACTTTAGCAGAAATCTGAATATTATAAATGTGAAGGATAGCGGCCTGATTATGAGATATGGAACCAGAAAAATTGATAGTTGTCATAATCTTCCTAACTGTAGTCAAAATAGATTGCTTGATGTAGCTCACAGACCGGAAGATACCTTCATTACGAGCAGAGCATCTAAATTTCCAAATTTCCCAGAGCATAAGAATGCTGCAAACCATCCCAATACAATGCATAGGCGACTGAAATCTGGTGAAAGATAGAATGCTCCACAGCCTAGTAGTGACATGAGGGCTCCAGGAAATTCTATTGTCCAGCAGGGGGGCGATCCAGCTCCACAACTTTTTAGCAATGTCACTAGCAATGAAAAGATGGTCAAGAGATTCCAGATCATGGTTATTACAACAAACACATTTGGAAACCAGGGGGATGCCACAATCCATAATCCTGGAATCCACTTGAACCGCCCTATGAAGAATCTTCCAAGAGAACATAGCCGGACGGGGAGGGATAGCATGATTCCAAAGCTTCAACCAAGTACCACCTCGAGAGACGCCATGAGGGACAGCAATATTGTAAGCAGATTTGACAGTAAACTGGCCATGGGCAGTGGCAGCCCAAATAAATTTATCTGTACTATCAGTGAGAAGACCCCCAACATACTAATTAGAAACACCCATGTCATCCCAAACCGGGTTAGTGCCATCAGAGACCATATCCTTAACTGTAATATTGTTCAATTGCTGGTTAAATTGAGGACTGCTGCGACTAAGAGTAATATGAGACTCCCCCATCCAGATATCTTTAAAGAAAAACACATTAGAACCATCCCCTCCAACCCATCTATTATTGGCTAGCACCATCCCCTTAGCCTTATGAAAGATCTTTTTAGAGATACCACAGGGGAAAGGATTATTGATGTCACTGAGATGTGACTGATTAATATACCTTTGTCTCGCATACTTCGCCCAAAGAGAGGAACCATGAAGGATGTTCCAAATTTGCTTAGCAGCCATCGCCACCTGGAGATAATGAAGATTTCTGAAATTAAGACCACCTTCTTCAAAACTTTTTTGCAAAGAAGACCACGCCACCCAGTGGCGTCTATGCTGGCCATCCGCCCCCTGCCAGAAAAAATTAGCACAAATCTGATTTACTTTATAGCAAATAGAGGATGGAATGGAAATGGAGCTAGCCAGGTAGACAGGAAGACTCAGGAGAACTGAGCGAATGAGGACAGCACGCCCAGCCTGAGATAGCATGTTCGCCCTCCAACCTGCGAGTTTCCGTGATACTTTATCAATCAGAAAAGTGAAATCTTGGACCTTTAACCTACTATCCTTCAGCGGAATACCCAAGTATTTCATGATACGATTCTGATTATTATACCCGGTCACATTCGAAATCCGAGTCCCCAGAGAAGACGGAGCCTTATTCGAAATTTGGAAACAACTTTTGTCTGCATTTACCAGTTGACCAGAGCTTTTTTGGTAGGACTTCAGAAAGCAAAGCAAATTTTTCACGCCTCTCATATTACCATTCATGAAGATCAAAGTGTCGTCAGCATAAAGAAGATGTGAAACCTGCAGACAATTTCTAGGGCCGCTGAAATGTTTAACCAGACCATTGTCGAACAAGTTAGACAGCCCCCGACTAAGCACCTCGGAGGCAATTATGAAAAGGATTGGAGCTAACGGATCACCCTGACGAATTCCCCTGGACGACTTAAAGTAGCCAGCAGTGGAACCATTGAACAAGATAGACGACCAGCAATTAGAGAGAAGCATACCAACATAGGAGATAAATCTGCTAGAGAAACCAAACTTTCGCATGACAAGAAGAATGAAATCCCACTCCATTCTATCATAGGCTTTAGCCATATCCATCTTGAACATAATATTGTGACCTCTAACCTTCCGATGAATATCACGAAGAATGTGCCGAGAGAGAGCAACATTATCCAGAATGAATCTGCCTTGAACAAAAACACTCTGATTGACAGAAATTATATCAGGTAAAATAGGAGTAAGCCGCCCACAAAGAATCCTGGATATAATTTTGAACACAAAGTTGCAAAGAGTGATAGGTCTGAAATCACTAAAGGTTCTTGGTTCCTCCACTTTAGGAGTAAGGGTTATGAGAGAAGAAGAAATCCCCCTGGGAAGAGGAAACCCAGCAAAAAAACCTTTGACCGCTCCAATGATATCTGTGCCAACAACACTCCAGCAGGAAGTGAAAAACTTACCAGAGAAACCATCGGGGCCCGGAGCGCTATTACCATTCATAGCAAAGACAATATCCTTTATTTCATCATCAGTGGGAGCACAGCAAAGCTGATCATTTTGAATGTCGATAATAGAATTAGGAATCGTAGCCAGAAGGGTGGGATCAACAACATGATGTTCCGAAGTCAACAACTTTTGGAAGAAGCTGGCCGCCTCAGCCTTAAGGGTATCTTGGTCTGCACACCAGTCACCCAGAGCATTGATTTTCAACCTGTGAATAAAATTTTTTCTCCTATTACACTTGACTGTATCATGATAAAAAGCAGTATTTCTGTCCCCACTATCCAGCCAGTCGACTCTAGACTTTTGCTTCCAGTAAATTTCCTCTCTATTCAGCGCTTGGTACAGATGAGCATTGGCCTCCGAGAGGGCTGCCCAGTTGAGATCAATAGGAGAATCATCAAAAAGCTGTTGTTGCAAAGCCACTCTCTCCGAAGCAAGGACCACATTTTGGGTTACATGCCCGAAAACAGTTTTATTCTAGATTTTCAAAAATTTTTTTACCTCCTTGAGTTTGATTTGCAGACAAATCAAAGGATTCACATCCGTCACAACAGTACTGTGCCAAATTCTCGAAATTTCCTGGTGGAAAGATTCATGAGTCGTCCACATGTTCTGAAACACAAAGCGACTAGGAGCCCTGGAATGAGTGACCGCTGAAATAGCTAGAGGACAATGATCAGAGGGACCCCTTCTGAGATGGTTAACAACCAGATTAGGCCAGGAATCCTGCATTTTATCATTTATGAGAACCCGATCAAGACGGGCCCGGATATTGGCACTGCCAGTCCTATTATTATTCCAGGTAAAAGAAGAACCAATGAAGCCAGCATCAAAAACACCAACAGCAGCAATGAAAGCATTAAAGTCCATCATGCTATTATAGTTGCCAGATAACCCACCTCTTTTCTCAGAAGGAAGAGTAATACAGTTAAAATCACCTCCAATCATCCAAGGAACCTCCACAGTTGAGCCAAAATGCAGGAGATCATCAAAAAGAAGACGTCTACGACCAGCATCACAGGAAGCATAGACACAAGTGATATAACCTGAAAAAGTGTTTGCACTACGAAGACCCAACGTAATATATTGATCCGATTTTTCAATAATTTGCAGAGGAAAAGAAGGATCCCAGAAAACCCAGATCTTAGGATCCTGACCAGAGCTATACTCAAAGTTATCCAGCTTTATAGAGAAAGACACAATAGAAGCTTTGTCCAAAGATTGCTTTGGTTCGAACACAGCAACTAGCGAAGGATGATATTTCATAACCAATTGTTTGAGACTCCTTTTGGACGCACCATTCCCGATACCACGAATGTTCCAAAAAATCGCAGAATTCATTAGTAAACAGATTCTTTACCTTTATCCTCCGAGCGAGAGCGAGCTCTCGTGGTGACCCGATCTCTTCTGGGAATATCAAATGTGACGGAAGAGCCTACATGCATCAAATGATTATCTATGGCAGCAAGCGACGCAGTATCTAATCCACATTCCGTACCCCGGTCTCTGGGGAGATTTAAAAGACCTGTGGAGGACTGATCAGCTATACCTTGATGAAGATCTGAACGAACAGAAATAAAACTTTCTTGTCTGGTGTTACCACAATCTATGGCGTCTTCTCTTTCTCTATCCAACTGACCTGATAATTTCCCGTCTGAAGTCACAACATCCTCAATATGCACAGCAGTTAAGTGTTCACAATGATTAGAGATAGGCACAGGGGGAACAACATTATTTACTTGGAGTGGGTGTGAACCTCCTGAGATAGCAGCCGGTGGCATTGTATTGCTGGGCGCATGCACCGGGGACGGATCGACGTGCATGGGCTTGGCGACGAGGAGGTTATTAATGCTCGATGTGCATGGGCTCGACGTGGGGGCCTCGACAGGGGACCGCAAGACATCTTTGTCTGCATGGGGAACAATCGGAACCCAAACCTTCGCAGGATTCTCCACCACTTTGATAGATGAAGGAACTCGATCTTGGACTTCCACAGCCTCTTTAGATGACCTGCATTGGTCCTTGTGATGGCCAATCCGAAAACAGGAAGAACAATAATCTGGAAGATTTAGATACAAGACATCCTGCCAATATCCACCAAGATCACCCATGCCTATCCAGATTCTGTCAGGGCGAGATTTAAGAAGATCAAGTTCCACACAAACTCTAGCGGCCTTGGTGTTGATGAGGAGTTCCGTTGCATGCGCTATTTGGAGGACAGGACCCACGTTCGTAGCAATCGAAGATAGAAGTTTCTTCTGAAAGAGATTCACAGGCAAACCTGGGAGATCGATCCAGACAGGAATAACAAATGGTTCTTCAGATAGTTTGAATAAGGGCGTCCACTTAAAAAATCTGAAGAGTTTGCCTTGAATATATAGGGATTCTCGCAGCAGCACGCGAAGATAATCATCTTGACTTTTGAAGCGAAAGAGAAGATGCCAGTTATCCAGAGCACTAATGAGAAAAGAGTCTTTAATGCTACATCTAGAAACGAGATGCGATCTAATCTCCGGAAAAGGAGGTCTTCCATAAGCGGTTTTTGCAACAATAGAGAACTGGAAAGGAATTAAAGAGGCTTCGATTTCTTGCTTGGAGAAGAACACCGCTGGCTCCCCTTTGTCGGTGAAAGAAGGCGCATGCACCTCGGTGCAAACGCAGGGTAACTCCAAGGAGGCCGCTACAACACGAGCAAAAGAAGGGCCCCCTGTCGCAGGCCCCCTCACGGTCTGCACCACACCAGAGGAGGACGGATCTCCAGCACCGGCCATGGCCGGCCAGGCCCCAAGGGCCGGCGGCGGCGGCGGCGCCCACAAAACCTAAGAGAGAACCGCAGACTCTCTCTTTCTCTAGAATTTTCTCTCTCTATCTAATTATTGATCCCATCAACTACATTGTTTCACTTGATTTGATCATAATCTTTGCTTCTTAAGTTTTTATTGAGCAATATCTATTCATCAATCTCTAGAAATTCACTCTATACACAAGACAATCTATATCCAAATTTACTTATCTGGCTTAACCTCAAGCTTTCCACCCATCCTCACAGGTCACTACAGGATGTTCAAGACCAATAGCTATTTGAATCCTCAACCAATGCTTTGATACCATTCTGTCACGTCCCGTCATTTAATATAACTATAAATGCCAAAACGTGAACGCATGAGGAGTCAAGAGTAAACTTTAAACTAATTGAGTAGTAAATTGCTCAGGGCTTTACTAAATAAAAACAATTATTCATTGACATTCTACAGGTATTACATGACTCTCCATTTACAATTCACGCTTAAACACCGTAAAGGTTGATCTCTCAGCCCTCAAATCCCGATGTCCTGCCTTTTAGAACTGTAGATAACCTGAAAAAGTAGGATTTAGTGAGCTAATTAGCCCAGTAGAACACAAATCCTTAATTCAAAGGGTGAATACATGATAGCCAAGGCAATGGCAGAACGGATATCAAAGTGGCACAATTAAATGTCAAGACAGTAAGCTTGAAATAGTGATAATGAAACACAAGGCATGCTCAGGTATATAACTCAAAACTTGCTCATTTAACAGTTACACAGAACAGGAATTATGATGACCATAATTAAGCAGTAATTGATGCAATGCCAAACATCCCGTTGCCCTTTATCATTCCCGTACGGCCCGTAATGAATTTGGGTGCTCCTCCCAGGACTGGACCAGCCCCATTTGCATAGGCATATCAGTCAGGTGGGGTCCAAGGATATCCCATAAGGGTATTCAAACATTTGAACTCTCAGGACATCAGGTTTTATGAACTCAGTTACTGAATACAGGAGAATATAATCAACGGGGTATCATACGTAATTGATAACTTCAAGAATAATCCAAGGATGGGTGAGGCACACAATGTGGATGAACTTTGTAGTATTAAGACAGTAAATACCAATGAAAAGAAGTGGGTAGCTTGCTAGGCTAATAGGATAAAGTTCTAACAAGAGTTTATACATAGTAGACTTTTGAAATACTGGTTAGAACATTAGGTGTCGACAACCAGGAGGTGGCTGTCGACAGATAGCATCAGCCAGAACATGGTTTGCTGGTTCTGGGATAGTACCTGTCGACAACTATGGGCTAGTTATCGACAAATAGCAGTAGTCCCAGCTATTTGAGGTTCTGGGAGACTGGGCCTGTCGACAGCTATGGGCTGGCTGTCGACAGATAACAACTCTCCTTTCAGAAATGACTTTAAGTACACTTTAAGAATACCAATTATGGAACCTATGGATTAAGGCATGAATTATATCAAATAGAAGAACCTATTTGTAGTCTCCACAGTGATTTATATGATAAACAAGCAAGATGAAACATAAGATTACAATCCATACTTGTCTAGCTAGAAACTAAGCCTGATGTAGTACTGAAAGTATAGCCATGACAACAAGAGTTTGGTGGAAAGATTCCTACAAGATAGATACTTAATCTCAAAGTATTTCAAGGATCTAAATCAAGGCTTGAAGTACCAAACATCTAAATAGAAATAATCACATTGTTCTAAAGATATTATGACTTCCAATAAACTCTACAGTCATGTATAAAGGTCAAGGATGGAAGAAGAAGATAAGAATTAATTTTAGAGTAGAACAAGATTCTTCTCCCAACAAGAACATGTCTACCACAACTAGAAGAAGATGAGGAGGATTGCAAGTATAGCAACTTGACTACTCAATAGGGGTTCCTTATCATGTATAAAAGACAGGATTAAAGGAGAAAGAGATGAATCCTAAATGATCTTGGAAAATGGTACTAAAGGCATTCATGGAACTAAAACAAGAGCTTGAACATTAAAATCGTAAGTTTGATGGCTAGTTCAAGAACAAGAATCAGATAAGAAGGAAAGAGGATTGAATCCTACCTAGAAGAGAACAAATTCTTCTTCTCCTTGTCATGGAGATTAGCTTTAACCGGAAAGAACAGGTGTAGAAGGTGAAGCAGTAGTGCGGCAACTACAGCAGGCAGCAGTTGTAGCTCTTCTCAACAATGATAGCAGCACCGCAATAGCAGTAGAAGAAAAAGTAGCTCCAACAACGATAGCCCAGCAACAACAACTAGAGCACAAGCAGAAGAGAAGCCAGAGCAAGGAGTAGCAGGAGATGGAAGTGAGTAGTAGAAAGTTTTCGTGAATCGGTGAAGGATGATTTTTTATAAACCCAGCAGACCTCTTATGCAGAAGGCACGTCGGTCGTGGAGGTGTCATGGTAAGAACCATGAAGTTTTTACCAATGACACGATTACCATGCACACTTCCAAGATTAACACATAAGGGGTTAACGTGTGACTTTCCTACTTAAGTGAGGTGGCTTTCTCCAGCTCCTCACACGTAGACACACATAATTACCCAAAACATAACTACCGTAAATGGCCCCTAATTCGGCTGGCCCAATAATCCCTATATAAATGTGTTCAAACGATGTCCGTTTGTTCTAAAACTTCAACCATAGACTAATGTAATAGTGTTACAAATTATGGTGATTTTAGTTTAATTTTTAGAATTTATTTTCCACTGGGTGAAAAATTATCCGAAAAATAGTTGCGTCGGCTTAATCTTGAAATCCGTACGTCAACAAATCTGGATATTTACATTTCTGATATTACCACATTTTTTTGGAAATTATGGTATTCTCGGATTTCATTTTCGTTACAATTTTTCAGTGTCACCCTGTCGGAACGCACCTCTCGGAGTACGACACTAGAGTAACATTTATTAACACTAATTAATTCCAAATATTAATTATTTCAATCTCATAATAATCAAGTCTAATAATCATATTATTCATATTTTATAACAAATAAAATTTTCTAGGGTGTTACATGCAGCACCCCTTTCAGCTCAAGATCCACCTATTCAAGCCACTCCAGTTCCTCCAGTTGTATTTGAACCAGGGCCATATGTACCGGAAACTAAAGTTGCTATTGGGCCATCAGGGCCTCCTACACAAGAAGAACAAGCAGAACAGTCAGAACAGGCAGAACCAGTTGCAGGGCCATCCACTCCTGCAATAGAGGTGATTGGGCCAACAGGGCCTTCTGAGCAAGTAGAGGCAATTTTTGGGCCAACTGGGCCATCTTTGCATATGGAAGACTCAGGGCCATCCGAGCCTTCAACCTCAGCTGATCCTCCTCCAGTCATGAAGTCTATCACAAAAGCAACTCCTACTAAAATTCCTCCTACAGGTGTGAGTGAGCAGACTCTTGCCCCTTCCTCACCTATTGCTCCCTTCACTGCTCCACCTTCTCTGAACCCTCCAAGAAACCTCTTCCCAAACACATTTCCTCTCCTACTCCCTTTATTGATGAACCCTCATTATCACCTACTCCTTCTCCCTCTATTCCACCTCCTTCTTCTGAGGCACCTCCAGCCTCTACCTCTAGTCCCTCTTCGGCCGAACCATCTACTCAACCTCCCCCACCTTCTTTCTCCTCTCTTCCATCCACCTACTCCACCATCCTTCATCACTCTCATTCCTCAAAGAGCTTGCTCTACTGGCATTTATGTAACCAACATTAAGGATGAATTTGAAGAGGTCATACTCAAAACAGTTTTATCTGTTTCCTCTCATCACCACAGGACTAACTCTCAACCCTCTTCCAGTCCTACTTTGAAAAAGAGGAAACTTTCCAAAGAGCTTGTTATCCACAACTCTTCAGCTCTTTTTCCTCCTTTGTGGTACTCTCTCTCAGTGATCCACAGAAGAAAATCCCTCTACATTGAGTACATTCAGAAATATACTTTTGCTGTAATTTTTGGGCTCCCTTATCTAAATCTTTTAGAATATCTCTCTCTTATCCTTCCTTTATCTACTGTGCCCAAACCTGAACATAATAAGATTCTTTCTTCGGCTGAGTCCCAGACTGAGGTATAGTTAGCTAGATCCCATAAAGCCCTTTACAGAAAATTTGAGATTGTAAGGGATCGCAGATACCCTCCATCAGATCACACTCTTTCCCTATCAGAATGGTTTGAGAGTCAGCACAACTCCTCTTGGGGTCCTCTCATTCAAAAGGAAATCAAATTGATAAGGCAATTTCTGATGTACAATGACTACTGCCATGTTAATGATCTTCCTGAAGTCCAACTAGCTCAATTCCAACTTGCAGTCAATGAACTATGGTCTTAGCACACAGATAGTACAGCTCTTCAGGTTGACTTTGCCACATTCAAGTTGCCAGATTTCAAGTTGCTCCCTCAGTTACATTTTCTGCTCATGGACTCAAATGTTGGTTCAATTATTTTTGAAAGGTTTGCCAGAGTCAAAGCCCAGATTAAAGTTCAAAAAGGGGTCTCCTTAGCATTCCATCGCTTTCTGTTCAGAGAATATCATAGAGGGTTCATAAAATCTTCAGTATTAGCCCCTCTGCTGGCAGAATCAGAAAGGTTTTTCCCAACCGATTGGCGTAAAATATATCACCAGGCTACTCTCCAGCTGGATCAACTCAATGCATCTCAATTCCAGTCAAATCAACCCACATTATCTCCTGAGCAATTCATGGATCTCAACTCCATCAATCTAGTGTCAGATCTTTACTCCATTTGGGTTGAAAGGTACAAGGTGTTTGTTGCTCTGAGGCAGGAACTGCTAGCTTACAACATTACTTATCCTATCTCCATAGATAAGTTTCTGCAGCATGCAAGTTTTGGTACCCCCTGCTTTTTCAGGATGATTCTCAGCGGTCCAGAGTATAATCAGTTTATTGAGGATCAGAGGCAGCTTCACATTCAACGATTCAGTGCAGACATGGGGCCTTCCTATAATATCAGTTGGGAGTTATTTAAGAATTATTTTGAAGAGCAGGAAGTCAAAGTTTGGTCGATCATCTCACGCCTTGCTTCTCTTCTGTCCCCTACCTTTTATATCTCAAACCCTCACTGATTAATACCATCATGGTCTCTTGGCTTCCATTTATCTTTTATTCCCTTCATTTCTTTTTGATTACTGACAAAAAGGAGGGGAAAACACTCTGAAACACATACTTTTAATGTTTTTGTCAAATTTATTTCAGAAATTTTGTATACATACTTTTACTGTTTTGTCATCACCAAAAAAGGGGAGATTGATGATCTACCTATCTCCATATATATATATATATTTAGTGATAAACAAAACCTTGGAAATATTTGACTAACACAATTTTCTGAAGTTTGTCAACAGATATCAAATAAAATAAATTATGTAAGTTATTTACACTCATTTATATTACAAGACAATTGCATATGATTTGTCTAAGTCTACATCGACTACTGTTGTAAGTTAACAACGATTACTATTTTAACATCATATCGATTCTGTTTAAATATCGATTTCACTAAAACATCGATCACGTTTCAACATCGATTTCAGTTAAACATCGATTATGGTTCAACATCAATTTCACTTAAACATCGACTACGTTTCAACATCGATTTCACTTTAACATCGATTACGGTTCTACATCGATTTCACTTAAACATCGATTACGATTTAACATCGATTTCACTTAAACATCGATTATGGTTCAACATCGATTTCACTTAAACATCGATTACTATTCAACATCAATTACAATTCAACATCGATTTCACTTAAACATCGATTACTGTTCAACATCAATTTCACTCAAAACGTTAATTATGTTCCAACATAGATTATGTTCACATCGATTTCATTTTAACATCGATTATGCTCCAACTTCGATTACGATTCAACATCGATTACATTTCAACATAGATTACGTTCACATCAATTTTATCTCAATATCGATTTCATATCAACATCGATTCCATTCCAACAACAACTATGCTCACATCGACTTCACTTGAACATCAGTTGTGTTTGGACATCGATTGTCTTTAAATATAGACTGTCTCTAAACATCAACTTTCTTTTAACAATGATTATGTTTTGGACAGTAAATGTATAATATTGATAATTATCTTTATAACCATTCTGGTTCCAAACATAAGATAGTCATGATTATATTTTGCCTCACATTTCATTCAAATGTATTTTGAAACACTGTGTATTTCAAATCTTCCTGCGAACTGTTGCGTACCCTGTGCACTCAAACATTTATTATTTTGGGTACAATATCTATGCACGACATCTTTTAGTGGCTACTATATTCATGTCACATTAGTTAGAACTTTAAATGATGACAGAACGGTGTTTCCTCTTTGTTATATCCTCATGCAGCATGGCCAATGACGTTGGCTGACAGTTTAGACACATTTAAGATGTCTACGCTCCAGCATTTATTGTGTGCAGATTTTCATTAGTCACACACGTTACAACGTTGGACATGTCGTGTTGACAGAAGCAAAGAAGTGTTGCCCAGCTAGCTAGCCCAGAGGGGGGGTGAATGGGTTAATAAAACTTCGATCTTTGATTAAAACCTGTTTACTGAAAAGATTGCACAACTTAATAACAAGGTTAGAGTTAGAACAAACAAGATAACAATCACACAAAACACATCCACAAGACACAAGGATTTTATCCTGGTTCGGAACTCCTCTCCACAGGAGACCTACGTCCAGTCCCTGAGCAATACCTCAGGATTTTACTATCAAGGGTACAATCCCCCTTAAGGATCCTTACACCCAGCCTCAACTGGTCTTCCTTCAGCCTGAAGGGAACAACAACCACCCTGGATACCACCAGGTCTTCCTTCGTCCAGAAGGGAACAACAACCACCCTGGATACCACCAGGTCTTCCTTCGTCCAGAAGGGAACACAAACTAATCAGAAAAAGGTTGTGAAAACAGGCTTCAGATTCTAGCTTGACCAGCTACAACCTGAAGCTCCTAAGCCCCCGAGAGAGAAAGAGATTTAACAAGGTTTTTCTCTCCAAGGACCACACAGGCTCTTACAAATGAGAAGATTCCTTTTGAGCACAGAGAGCTAAGAGCTTAGAACCAGGTTTAGAGTGGAGGCTTCGCTCTTCTTCAAAGTTCTAAAGATTGTGAGAGATGGATTTCTTTCTTCTTCTGAAATCAAGCGATGTTACACCCTCTCTGTTCTTCTTTTCGTCTTGAGTCTTCTATTTAAACTGCTGATTCAAATTCGAACGTTGAAGTGTCCGTTGTCTCTTATCCTTGTGTACGTTAGACTGGTTACTGAGGAAGCTTCTGATCGTCAGTCTTTTATCCTGGTGTACACGCCAAAGAGATGTCATAGAACTTTGTATCTTGTGTCCAACGTTGTCCAGATGAGTCTTGTCAGATATCTGTAAGCATATCATCAATAAATAGAAGACAGCTCGGACTGCTGTCTATTGTTAGTTGAGATGGAACAGATATTGCAGTATATAGCAAAGCTCCTTTCTGTCCAAGAAAAAGTACGTAGACAGAGTAGCATAGAAATGGAAGATATTGTCTGCATGCATGAGAGATACGATCGGAGAGCATTTAATGCATAGCAGTCAACGGACAAGATATGACTTTGACTTTTCAACGCTATTAAAAAGCATTATACTGATGCATCAAGAATTTCGATAAAAAGAATCTTGCTGACTTCATAACTTATGAAATCGTTATGAATTATAGCAAGTCGTTATGAACTGTAAAGAAATCGTTGTGATAACTTATGAAGCTGTTACAACAGGCAAGTCGTTGCGAGTTCTAAAGAAATCGTTGCAAGAAATCGTTATGACTAATAAAGAAGTCGTTACGCGAAATCGTTATGACTATCGAGTTGTAAAGAAATCGTTATGACTAATAAAGAAGTCGTTACGCGAAATCGTTATGACTATCGAGTTGTAAAGAAATCGTTATGACTAATAAAGAAGTCGTTATGCGAAATCGTTATGACTATCGAGTTGTAAAGAAATCGTTATGACTAATAAAGAAGTCGTTACGCGAAATCGTTATGACTATCGAGTTGTAAAGAAATCGTTATGACTAATAAAGAAGTCGTTGCGAGTTCTAAAGAAATCGTTACGAGGTCTAAAGAAGTCGTTACGGCTAGAGAGTCGTTGCGAGTTCTAAAGAAATCGTTACGAGGTCTAAAGAAGTCGTTACGGCTAGAGAGTCGTTGCGAGTTCTAAAGAAATCGTTACGAGGTCTAAAGAAGTCGTTACGGCTAGAGAGTCGTTGCGAGTTCTAAAGAAATCGTTACGAGGTCTAAAGAAGTCGTTACGGCTAGAGAGTCGTTGCGAGTTCTAAAGAAATCGTTACGAGGTCTAAAGAAGTCGTTACGGCTAGAGAGTCGTTGCGAGTTCTAAAGAAATCGTTACGAGGTCTTAAAGAAATCGTTATGGCTAGAGAGTCGTTGCGAGTTCTAAAGAAATCGATACGGTAACGATTTGAGCGTTCCGGTCAAGGAGGAAGTCGTTCTGCTTATCAAAGAAGTCGTTACAGGGACTTGGATAGAAATGATGGGACTTACCAGATTGTCTTGATCTTTCATTTTTCTTTTGCTTCCTGTTCTCAAGGCTCAAGAAATCCATTAGTGTTATTTTGTTAATCATCAAAATTAATATATAAATAAATGGTAATATTTATTATGGAGACAGTTTGGTCATCAAGAAGAAATCCATATGATCTTTCTCTCACTGGGTCTCTATCCAAGCATTTAATATATGCAGGTTTTCCTGATATCTTATACGTTGGACTTGCTACAGTTAACATGTTTCAAGATGAGAGACAACAGACACTTTAACAGATACTTCTTCATACTGAAGATAAATAGAAGTGTGCTGAAGAATGTGGATGTTCTGGTTTTCTCCAAAAAATCTTCGGATCCCTCGAACGTTGGCTCCCTCGTGGCGTGGTGACGTGTGATGTTGCGCTGGCCAGTTAACCCTCATCCTCCTTTCGTGTTGACTCCCATTTCACCGAGTTGACCGAGGGAGAAAGGGGAAGAAAGGTAAGGAAACTAGCAAGCAAATAACCAGGATGTGATTGCTAGGGCCTTACATGTGCCCAAGGAAGTGTGCAGATCGCGCCGGTGATGTAGCCTCGCGAGAGGTTGATGGCGGGACGCCGACTTTTCTCCCCTTCGGCCGGCCAAAAGGAAGAACCTCCGCGGTGTCGCTGAAGGTATTCCTACGACAAAGAGAGCTCTATAAAACTTTGATGAAGTGCGGTAAGTGTTCAGAAGTAAAGAAGAATGACCCAAAAGGTGAGCCCTGTACCGGTTGCAGGCTTGAGAAGAGGGGTGGCCAAGTGCTATGACCACCCTTCTTCCCTCCGTTTTTGGTTTGAAAATGTGTAGGAGTGTAAACTACGTGCTTGGTGTGTGTGTGTGAAGAGTGACTAGCATGCAAGACTAAAGAAGGTGGAAGGGAAAGAGAAGAAGAAGAGGGAGATGATCCTCGTTTGTAGGCGTTGGTGGCTGCTTTGTGGGCTCCTCCAGCTCATAGTGAAGCCTTCTGGATGCTCCAAGTGTTGAGAGGTAGAGAGGAATGAAAGGAAGAAGCTCTCAAGGCTCAAGGTAGCTTTTCTCTCTCTTCTCTCAAGGCATCAAGGCATAAACTCGTCCAGCATCTCCCCCCCTTCTTAGAAGGCTGAGGAGCTTCATATATAGGCAGTGGGGGTAGAGATAGTGAGCATAGGATGCTCAAGTGTGAGAAAACACACTTGAACATGTGGCAATCCAAGTAGAAAGGGTAGGCCAATAGGAGGGGGCCAAGTAGGACTTTTACTGGGTCAAGGGGGTGCCAAGGTGGCCCATTTTCCTGTTGAGAATGGCCCCACGTGTGGCATGGCCGAGGTAGGGGCACAAGTGGGTGAGATTCTCAGGCAGGTCCGTAGAACAGGTAAACCCAGGTTGACGTCAATCGATGATGCCGCCAACCCCATGCAGACGTCAACCTGAGTAGACGTCAAGGGTGTGTGCCGTCGACTTGGGGTAAACGGCAATCGATGTTGACGTTAACATGGGATCCGAGGCAAGTCAACAAAGAGTCAAACAAGTCTTAATGGGCCACGGACCGCACGGGGATGGGCCAAATCTCGCATCCACAAATGCCCCTCCGAGACATCCGACTGTGCAAGGGAGTGGAGCGAACTAAAAGGTATTGGGTTTTCATGTGCTTAAATGTTTTTGATGATGTGAACTCAATGGATATTGCAATTGATGTTTGTACAATGACATATTTGCTAAAGACATGAATGACATAACCAAGTGCAAAAAATGATAACATATGTATTTATTATATCTCACTCTTAGAATGTTTTCTTATGTAGGTGTGAATGCATACAAAACAAGTACCTAAAGTCAATTTCAAAAGATCTTGAAAAGGGCTTCAAGAGAACACCTGTCGACAGCCATGAAAGCCCTTGTCGACAGATGGACCATCCAGGAACATCAAAGCCACTAGAACAACAATTGGGACAGTAGTTGTCGACAGCCACAGGCTGCCTGTCGACAGATACTGTATTCCAGCAACCATAACACTTCTAGAAACTAGTTTTCTGCAGTAGCTGTCGACAACAGAAAGTCGGCTATCGACAGATCCAGTCTTCCAGCAACTTGAAGTGTTTTGGAAACCAGAAATTGCCAGTAGCTGTCGAAAACTATGCAGGGCCTGTTGACAAACGAAGTTTTGGAAAGATCCGATGGTCAAGATATGATCTATATTTGGGTGATCCCTTCAAGCATGACTCTCCATGTTTGGACACTCATATATAAAGATCATATGAAGCTATTTTCATAGAGAGAAGCTACAATATCAAAACCCCTAAGCAAAACCCAAGAGAGAAAGCTTCTTCCTGCTGCTCTGCTTCAACCCTCCATCCAGAGCGAAGAAGATTCATCTTCCGAGTGGAGTTGAAGCCAGTTCGTCCACGATTCAAGCTTCTTCATCAACTGATCTACATCCAAATGAAGCTTGGAGTTCTTCTGGATGACCATAACGAAGAGTTCTTCATCAGGATATAATTCTACATCTCTGAACTCTTCTATTTCTACACTTTTCCTATCCTTGTGTGCATGGTGGTGATTCAAGCTTTCCTTGTGCTTGATTCACGTGTGGTTTGTTGTCTTGATTGCGTGTTTGCATCAAGAAATGTGGGTGTGTGTGTTGTAGAGTGGAACTCGCTAATAAGCAGGTGTTTCTGCGTGTGTGTGTGGACGGTGAATGTAGGATACACAAGTTGTGTACTCCGAACCACCTTAAATCCTCGTGTCTGTGGTTTGAACGCTTTACGGTAGATGTTTGGTAGGCACGTTGGTCTTTCACACACTAGATATGTTGTTGTTCTTTCTACTCATAATCAACACACACATCTTGGATCAAACTTAAATCAACTCTGCTTGAGATCTCGATAAATCCGTGTTCTCATCGAAAAGAAGGTCATAGTATTTTAATTGGAAGTAATCTATTCAACCCCCTTTCTAGATTACCATAATAGATAATTCCGCACATCTTTCAAAAGGTTGGTGTCTCGGTAAATAAAGGACGCAGAGATTTGATAAAAGGGTCATCTCTGAGGATAGGAATTCTAACAAGCCACACGAATGAGTTAGGCTAGAAGCAAGTAATGGATCTATTGAGAGACAAGTGTGTGGAAAAGGGAGGGGTGATCTACCTGTGTAATTACAACTGCAACCCAACGGTAGGGTTCCTGGTTTTTGGTGTTGTCCGACTCAAAAGAGTGGTAATATGACGGTTGAATCAAGGAAATCTCACAACCGAAGTCCGTCGGGACCCGCTGACATAATCAAGATGTTTGTCTAATCAGGGGGTTGTGAAGACAAAAGGGATTGATTGTACTATCAAATGATCATCAAAGATTCTAATTGGAATCATTGTTTGGAAGGATAGAAGTCCAGAATTAAGCTTATGACTGGCGAACAGTTAACATGGATTCAATAAGACTGGTTGACTTTTGTGATGATAACTTTGCGATGTGAACGGTGGAACTGTTTGGGATTGTTTGGAGAATGGGCAACAAAGGCTCGATATCAACTTGGATATTCAGGAAGGCAGTGCTGATTTGGTTAGCCACTTGAGCTGGGTACCACACAGTAGTTGAGGAAAATCTCTTTTTTTTTTTGAATTAGTAAGAGAATGTTAGCAGTGAAATCCTAGATGCATGTTGGTGTGGGTTTCCTATTTAAAATATAAGTTAGAACCAGAGGAAATTTCTAAGGCCAAACAAATAACTGGGAGATCAGCAAACCCATCATGGTTTTTGGTAAAGGGGAACTCTGGGTTCACGGTCACCAAGTTATTTGCCTATGGTGACTAATCCTATGTTAGACATACATGTACAACACTCAAGGTCGCATGAGTGTTCCCGGATTTAAGGCATAGCCTGTGCTTGAATGTCCTGCAAAAGAACTTGAAACACAAGATGAAAGATAATGGCCATATAAATGAGAAAGTTTTGAAAATTCACCACAGTTGACGTCTACCCTGATTGTCGTCAATGCACAGTTGACGTCAACATAGTATGCCGTCTACAAAAGTAAACGTCCACATATGTTGTCGTCAATAGTGAACCGACGTCAAGAGATGTTGACGTTAACCTGTCAACAGATAAAACTGAAAAAATAGCAATTGGGAGGCCATTAGGACTCTTCCTTCTTCAACCTCCATCCTCCCTTCCTCCACTCCGAACCAGAGACCTCCTGAACGACCTGCAGCAAGTCTCCATGGCTTCTACATCAACCAGAACATCCACAAGCATGAACCCAAGCACTTTGAGCGAGGTTCCGGGACATTTGAGCACCCGACTGGCCAATGGGGAGGTATGTAGCATCTGTTCTTGCCCCTTTCTTGTTCAAAACGCCCCAACCTCTTCTCATGGTGCTTCCTGGATGTGCAGAATGTGCATGCCTTCCCAAGTCAGGGCTAGGTACAGGCCTTCTCTTAGCTGATCAACCTGGTAAACGTATTAACAATCGACATGAGAAGCTACATTGGGGCGTGGAACTTGAGCTTCATGGTCATCCTGGCCAAGAACATGAAGGACATGTGGTGGGGATTTGATGCTCTGGGAGCACTGGTGGAGCGCTGGCACCCACACACACATACGTTCGTGTTCCAAGGGTTTGAGGCAACCATGCTGCTCGAAGAGATAGAACTGTTCCTGGGATGAAAACGCTGCCTAGAGTACAATGCTATGACGCCTCTTCTCCCATTGGAAGAGATTCTAGAAGACATCGTGCAGGACAAGAAGGAGGTGCTGAGGATGACAAACAAGAATGGGATCTTCCTAGACCAGTTGGCCTAGTGGTTGATCCAGCATGTGAAGGAGATAGGAGGAGAGAGGGCGACTCGTGGGCTGACACTCTGCCTCGCCGGTGTGTTCCTATTCCCTACCAGTGGTGATTTCCTTCTGTATGAGCACGTGGGAATTCTATCTCTACTGTGGCATGGGCAGTCACTTGCTTCTGCAGTGCTGGCACACCTTTACATCTCCCTCACTAAAATGAGCCTAGGAGGACGCACATGTAGGAGCTTGTTTCTACTTCAGGTATGGATGGAGGCTCATCTAAAGTTTGATTATGCTGAGAAACAACCTACCCCCTCTAGAATCTTCCTTCGGAGTTCGGTGTATTGCAGCAGGGCATGGTACGAGCCAAAAGATGAGCTCAAGTGTGTGACAGCACACCTGAAGAGCAGAGATGCCTGGCGTGACTACCTTGGCTACTTCCCAGTGGAGGACTTCATAGTGAGACCACTGTTCGTGAAGACCATTGAGTTTAGAGTTTGCACTAGAGAGGATAGAGACTTGTGGCTGACTGGTCCTGATCAGATGGCGGTGTACCAACCACACCGGTGTCAGTGTCAGCTAGGAGTACCATGGGGAATCCCAGCTTCATCTCACTGCGCTACCATGATCATCTCAGGCAAGAATGAGAAGCTGATGAAGGAGTCTAGGAAAACATGGGAGAAGTACACTATGAGCCAGAAGGTGGGACAGGCAGTACGGGAGAATTGGAAGGATGTCCTGACCTACGAAGAGTATATAGACACAATTCGTCCCATCTCATGTGATTTCTTTATGGCTCGTAGATCAAAATGATGTACTCTTCTCATTTCAATAAGTGTAACACAAGCTTTGATGAATAAACAATTTGAATAGCATTAGGCCCAATGTGCTGAATACCTTGAATTTTGTTGTTTCTATGTTCTGTGTGAGTTTCTGTGAGCAACAGGTTGGCGTCCACATCGATGGATGTCAAGGCTTGGTAAACGTCAACCAGTGTGCCGTTAACCATAAGATATAGAAGGTAGACGTCTAGATCAATGGATGTTAACCTCGAGGCAGACGTCCACATTCAGGCCATCAAATGTGGTACAGTGGTCTGACAAGATGCCTTGGAGCAAGAATTGAACGGCCACACCCTTTCCGTTAACCCAAATTCAACGACCATTTCTTTGACGTCAATTTCAAAACTCAGCTTTTTGCTACCCGAGGCCTTCTCCGGTGCCTCTTCACCCCATTTCAAACCACCGGAGCTCTCTTCGCCTTCTTCTCACCTTCCTCACTCTTCTTCTTACTCTCACCCTTTCAAATCTTTAATCTTTCTAATATTTTCCTCTTCCCCTTTCACTTGGACTGTGTTGGGACTGATGGTATGGGCAAAGAAATAGGCCCTTTGAGACTGCCCTCAGCAGATGGATGAAGAGGAGGAGGAGATGATAGGGGACTCGATGGGGGAGAACCTGGTAGAGGAAGAGGCTGACCCGGCGACCACGGAGGCCGGCGGCAGTGTGCTGGAGGGGGAGAACTCGGCGGGAGATGACGGAAAGGGGGAAGAAGAGACGGAGGCGGAGGCACCCCAGACGACCCTACGACGGCGAAAGGTATGTAAACAGACCTTAAACCCCCCCCCTTCGTGCATATGGATGAATGTACAAAGTGGAAAAGAAGGGGAAATAGGGAAGACGTCGTCGGTTTCATTAGGAACTTGACGTCAACATCGGTTGACGTCGAGTTCTTGTAAACGTCCACCTCATTGCCGTCAACACGAACTTAACGGAAAGGGTGTGGACGTTTACGGATGAACTTAACGGCCTATACCCTGTCGTCAACCCAGAGTAAACGACCACTATGTTGACGTCTAATTTTGGTAAATAGCAAGCACCTTGTCGTCAACCAATTCTTAATGGCAATCGATCCTGATGTATATTTTCTGTGTTTTGTGTAGGGAAAGGGTAGACGTGGGACTTGTGCTGGGCATGGTACAGGGCACTGCCGGAGGCTCAACAGACACGGGTGGCGCAGATGGGGTTTGGGCACCTCTTGGCAGTGCGGCCCTTCCACGTGGATGCCCCCTACCTGGAGGCATTGAGGGAGAGGTGGGATGAGGATTGCAAGGCATTCATCATACCTTGGGGACACATGATACCCACATTAGAGGATGTGGCGTATCTGACGGGACTACCAGTTCAGGGAGAACCAGTAGTAGGGTAGGAGAGGAGGGACTACCACGACGAGGTGGTAGAGCTACTAGGGCCAGAGTTTATGGCCGGGCGGAGGAGGCCGATCTGGAGCATCCTACTAGGAGCTCTGTCGGAGGCAGTAGGGTTGAGAGGAGGGAGGAGGGGAGCTCTGGAGATATTGGAGGAGTTCGGTGCCAGGGTGCGTTATGTCGATCCAGTTGGAGGGACGGAGTGAGGAGGTGTCGGTATGGATCTTCGTGATGTACCTCTTCGGACGGCTCCTCTTCCCGACGTAGTCATCCTAGATGAACTGCAAGTTCCTGCTATTTCTGAGGCACCTGGAGTAAGTAGGTCGGTATGCTTGGGGCGCTGCGGTGCTAGGACACCTCTTCTCTCTTCTTCCTAGTAGCTCGCGGCAGTCTCAGAGCACTGGGGGCTTCACCCCCTTTCTTCAGGTATGCAACTTTCTTTCATGCTCATCTATGACTATAAATTGTGTCTGACTGACAAGTCCTCTTATCTTGCAGATCTGGGGCTACACCTGCTTCCCTTTGGGGCGCGGTGTGCAGACAAAGGGGAGTCGGGCCATGGTACCTCTCATGGCTCGGTGGGAGGTAACGCCCAATCCGAGGGTGACCGATCGACGCGTGGAGGACGTGCGAGTACGACTAGACCTCTTCCCCCATGATCAGGTATAATCCTCAACCTACACTCTCTTGCTTTCATTTGGTGTTTGATTTGACTGACTGACCAGTGTTCTTCATTCTTTGTAGGTGGTGTGGACCCCTTATCAAGGGGAGGCAGATGCATCCCACCCAGCCGTGGTGGCAGGTCGCCCACTCTTTGACCGCCATGTGCTACTGGTCTGCTTGGGGACCTGCAAGTCTCTCTTCCTGGAGCTGGTAGTACAGACTCTAGGTTGGCACCAGCTGGCCTTAGAGGTACCCTCTCTAGGAAGAGAGGGACACTCCTGCCGACGCTTCTTCACCGAGGACAGAGACTGGGGCGAGGAGAACGGAAGCACCGTCGCCTACTAGAGGGGCGGAGGGGAGCAAGTCTTCTAGAGGACCGACCTCCAGGACACCACGGCATACCTGGCAGACTACCGGGTGCACTACGCTGGGCGACTCCGACTGGACCAACGTGTGGTGAGTGATCTCCCGACCCTTGACTCTTGTTATCTGATCAATTGATTCTAACGTGAAAGTGTGACTGATAGATGCCCGAGTTGGAGGCTGTGAGATTGCTGAAGGGGAGGCTAGCAGAGCAGGCTGTGGAGGTGGAGAGGCTCCACGCTGAGACACGATCTCTAGTAAGTGACAACTCACCCTTGTGAATGACGATGATTATGATTTGTGAATTGACCAATCTATGTGATTGCAGAGGGAGGAGCTAGTGAGGGTGCGGGTGAGCCAAGACACAAGAGCGAGCTCGTCCGCACAGCCTCCCAGTGGGGACCTGGCGGTTCGGCTGCGAGAGGCCCTGGATCGGGCGGAGGCGAGGATCCAGGAGCTAGAAGAGGAGGTAAGACACTGAACACTACTCTTCTGCACATGTTTTAATTTAAACTGACATATTTCCTCATTATGTGCAGCGGCAGGGAGTTGGGGCGACCTTCCAGGTGCAGATGGAGAGTTTGCGACTGGACTTGGTGAGGATAGAGGGTTGCCTGATCGAGACGAGGGAGAGGGAGGGCCAGGCGGAGAGGGCCCGAGCCCAGGCCGTCACAGATTTAGAGTTACTAAAGAGCCGGGTGCTGAAGAAGCGTCGGAGCAGCAGCGACAGGCCCAGCTGAAGACGCCAGCGAGGATCGGGTCAATCTATGCGTCACTAGACGACCTCCTATCCCTAAGAGACCCGTCAGTAGGGTGGGGAGGACCACGACCAGAGGCGTCGACGGTGACGAGACCACCTCTCCCAGACCAGTGCCGTGAGCGAGAGGAGGAGGAGGTGAGCAGCTCGCGTAGGCAAAGGCCTAGTGAGGGAGAGAGGAGAGAGGAGTGAGGAGCGAGGCTCCAGATGTACCATCAGGGGTATGCCCCTATCATGACATGTACAGAACTTGATCCTTTATAGTGGACTTTTGTACTTTTGTTCATACAATGTGTGTTTGAATGGTTTGCCGATATTTGTTCCTACATCCACAACACTTAAGGGAAAAAAAATTAGTGTAGATCTGTCTTTAGCCCCTTGCCTAAAAGATATACCTTTCTTGAGATCTGGTCAAGGGGCTAAATCTAATTAAAGATAAAATATTGACAGGAAATATGTACATTTTTTATATAAGAAAATAAGGAAATATGTTAGTATATGTACATGATACAACTACTTTTTTTTGGATTTTGATTGATTTTTTTTTTGATTAAAATGAGAGGGGAAATATGTACATAACAACAGACTTTTTTTTTTCCCTTTTTCTTCCTCTTTTTTTTGTGGATTTTCATCATTTGACTCTAAGACACATATTCATCACAAGTCAAGGTATAGGGTTTTCATAATCTACCTAGTCACAGAGGCCATAAGCAAGGGGGATTGTGCATTATAACATTGACATTGGAGACTGCCCATAGCCTTCTTGATAATTTTCACTGTGGAAGGTCTTATAAGGTCAAGTTGCCCCTAGAGGGAGAAATTGGAAGAAGTAAATAGGAAGTCATGTGAGGATTCGGTCTAAACCACTTTTTGTTTCCAAACCGACATCTCACATTGAAAGACTTAGTTTTCAATTATTTTCAGGGGTACTTTTCATTTTGATTCCTTGGTGGAGGCATGTACTATTTGCTACCTCATTGATTTGGTCAGCCTTTTTCTGGGTACGTACTTTTGCTACCCTTTTTTGACCTCTTGGCTTTTCCTTGCCACTCAGATTTGGCTTGGCATTTTCCTTGCATTTGCATTTGTTTCATTGTCCCTATTTGTTATGACTTTGTCTTTCAGGTGAGAGTGGGAGGTCCCTTACTTGTAGTCTACCCCTTTTTCCAAACTTGACCGAATGAGAAGAGAAAAGAGGTCACATTGACCTAGTTAAACACATCCAAGTGTGTTTTATGATTTTTTGGTTAATGAACAATACTCCAACATCGTGTGGTGTGTGAAGAGACCCTACCTCGCTAGTTGCTAAGTGAAAAAGTATAGTCTCAAATCCATGACATTGACAAGTGATGAACAAACATACTTGACTGACCAACTGACTAAGGGTAGAACTTCTTGAGGTAGACTGCGTTCCACGGATGTGACAAGTCAACTCCCTCGGCATCCACTAACCTGTAAGCGTTCCCCGAGTATGCCTCTTTGACAACGAACGGACCTTCCCAATTCTCTTGTAGTTTACTCTTGGGACTTGGTGCCTTAATGACTTTGCATTTTAGGACCATTTCACCCACTTCAAATTTTCTCTCAAGGACCTTTTTGGCGTAAAAATGTGCAATTCTTTGACGATAAACCTGGGCATGGTCTACCTCTATCATTCGCCTTTCATCTAAGAGTTCAAGTTGTGCTAACAAAGCCTCCCGACGTTGACCAGGGTCAAGTTCAGAATGATGATCAGTCTGCCCTCATGTAATTTTAATTAATTATATATTTATTTTGGTGATTAACAAAACCATGTCAAAGATTACTAACTCATATTCCATAAGTCTTGAGCACAGGAAATACTACAGGAAAATCAAGCAAATTTGGTAAGTATTACCTTTCTGAAGTAATATTAAGTTCAGCATGAAATTTCTCAAGTCCACATCGACTTTCCTTAAGCTACAACGATTTCAGTAGAACTGTAAAGATTTCATCATAACGATTTAATAAGTGCCTTAACGATTTCTCCATAAATCTGAAACATCGTTTAAAGTTAAACAGAAATCGTTCTCGTAACGATTTGCTTATCGCAACGATTCCTTTAGTCATCGCAACGATTTGCTTATCGCAACGATTCCTTTAGTCATCATAACGATTTTCTTATCGCAATGATTCCTTTTGTCATCGTAACAATTTGCTTATCGCAACGATTCCTTAAGTTATCGTAACGATTTGCTTATCGTAACGCCTTTAGTCATCGTAACGATTTGCTTATCGATTCCTTTAGTCATCGTAACGATTTGCTTATCGCAACGATTCCTTTAGTCATCATAACGATTTGCTCATCACAACGATTTCTTCATTGAACACAACGATTTGCTTCATGCAACGATTTCTTAAGTGTTCACAATGATTTCTTCATTGAACATAACGATTTGCTTCATGCAATGATTTCTTAAGTGTTCACAACGATTTCTTCATTGAACATAATGATTTGCTTCATGCAACGATTTCTTAAGTGTTCACAATGATTTCTTCATTGAACACAACGATTTGATTCATGCAACGATTTCATAAGTGTTCACAATGATTTCTTCATTGAACACAACGATTTGCTTCATGCAACGATTTCTTAAGTGTTCACAATGATTTCTTCATTGAACACAACAATTTGCTTCATGCAACGATTTCTTAAGTGTTCACAATGATTTCTTCATTGAACACAACGATTGGCTTCATGCAACGATTTCTTAAGTGTTCACAATGATTTCTTCAGTAAACATAACGATTTGGTTATGTCTTACATCGATTTAGCTGAATTGACTTGATCATAACGATTCCATAAGTCATAAATGTATCAACTTCTTATGTACAACGATTTGCTACTGGTCAAAACATTGAATAGTCAAAGTCGTCACGCATATCCTTCTGACACCTTTGCATTTAATGTAGACTGAACGTATCTCTGCATGCATGCAGATGATAATGTCTACCATTAGGCTTACTCTGTGTGTATCTTTTAGAACAAGCTATTTGGCATTACTATTTTGGTGAATATTCACATCAACGTTTACTGACAACAAGAAACAGCCTAGCTGTCTACTGTTCTAGCATTTAATGTATGCAGGGCTCTAAAGACATTCTGTCAAACAATGTTGGACCATATAGATGCCAGAAGATCCTATCTCTTTGCGTGCATAAATGGATAAAAGACTGTTGACTGAAAGCTTCCAAGTATCAAGCAGTCTAACGTCTACCAATGCTAGAGACAACGGATACTTTAACGAATACTTTTCAAATTAAAGATATAAATACAAGACAGCAGTTCCAAAACAGAGGGATCAGACTTACCAACGAATACTACAAGCAAGTCTTAGCAATTCAAATCTTCTGTGAGAATCCAAGAGCTAAGCGTCTCATTCCTGATCTGTCTCAAGCTCTTTAGCTCTCTGTGCTGCAATAGAAATCTTGAGAGAGAAGACCATTGTGTAGATCTCCTTCTCTCAGGGCTATTTTTGCTTCAGATCGTTGCTTGTTAAAGCTTGATCTAGGGGCTTGATTTCATTGCTCATCTTTACTGTGTTATTTCCCTTCTGTGGTGAAGGAAGACCTGGTGGGGTATCCAAGGTGTTGTAGTTCCCTTCTGTGGTGAAGGAAGACCTGGTGGGGTATCTAGGGTGTTGTAGTTCCCTTCGTGTGAAGGAAGACTAGCTGAGCTGGGTGTTGTAGTGTCCATAGGGGGACTGTACCCTTGTTAGTAGTATCCTGAGTTGTTGCTCAGGGACTGGATGTAGGACTCCTAAAGAGAGGAGGTATGAACCAGGATAATTCCTTGTGTTGTGTGATTGATTTCTTGTGTGACTATTGTTTATGCTAACCTTCATCGAAGAACATCTTTGTGTGTATGTTTTAAGTACAGGTACTGACTAAGTAATTTTTAAAAGACCCATTCACCCCCCCCGTCTGGGCTCGTCAACTGGGCAACAAGTGGTATCAGAGCGAGTCTCTTCGACAAAGAAGAAGATCTAACGGTCTGAAGAGTAAAGATCCATGGCAGCCCAAGGTAACATTGAAGGTCAGTCTGTCAATCAACCCCCTCTCTTCGATGGTGAAGATTATACTTATTGGAAGACCATAATGGAGTACTTTCTGCAAGGCCACGATTATCAGATATGGTCCATAGTAGAAGAAGGCAATCTCTTAGTCACAAATGAGAAGGCTCAGTGGACAGATGATGACAGGAAAAAGATTTCCTTGAACTGTAAGGCTTCTATGCTGTGCTCTCAGCAAAAAGGAGTTCAATAGAGTGTCAGCCTGCAAATCTACAATGGAAATGTGAGAAAAGCTCAGAATTACCTATGAAGGCACAGACAAAGTGAAGGAGACAAGAATTGACATTCTTGTTACACAATATGAGAGATTTCAGATGCAATCAGGTGAGTCCATAACTCAAATGTTCAGTAGATTTACTGATATTACAAATGGGTTGGCTGGTCTAGGAAAAACTTACGAGATTGGAGACATGGTAAGGAAAAATCTCAGATCCCTACTATCCTCATGGATCCCAAAGGTAACGGCCAGTGAGGAAGCCAATGATCTAAAAAGGATGTCCTTGGAAAAACTCGTCGGGTCCCTTATGGCCCATGAAATAAATATGGAGAGATTAGGAGAGTCCTCAAGCAAGAAAAAACACCCCAATGCTTTGAAAGCCGAAGAAGAATCATCAGAAGCAAGCTTAGATGACAGTGAAGGCATTGAGGATAGTGAAAATGAAGAAGCAATGCTATCAAGAAGACTGCAACGAATTCTAGCTAAGAAAAAGAAGTTTCAGTCTGGTAGAAGGTTTTTCAAGAGACATAAAGAATTGAGGAAGCCAGAAGGAAAGGATCTGAAGAAAGGAGAACCAATATGCTATGAGTGCAAGAAGCCTGGACATATTAAGGCAGAATGTCCAAAGCTTAAGAAAGATGGACACAAGAAAAAGGAAAACTTCAGATGATTCAAGAAGTACAAGAAAAAGGCAATGGCAGCCGCTTGAGAAAACAGTAGCGACTCAGACAGTGAGTCATGCTCAAGCAGTGATAAAGAAGAAGCCAACCTGGTGTTCATGGCAAATACAGATGATAAGGTAACATCTGACTCCTCTTTTGATTCCTGCAATGATTCTGATTCAGATAATTTGGAGGAAGCATTCAATGAACTATATGATAAATATAGAGATATATCTAAATTATTGAAAGCTAGTAAGAAAAACATTGTTTGCTTAGAAAACACAAACTCAGATCTAAAATCAGAAAATGAACAGTTAGAAAAATAGTTAACTGAGCTTAAAAGAAGAAATGAGTTATTATGTGAAGATTTAAAAGATAAGAATGAACAAATACTTAAATTGGAAAAATAAGCAAGCTCAGATGAACTGAAAACAGAGATAAACTCATTAACAGAAGAAAATAAAAAGTTATCTAGCACATTGGAAAAATTCACAAATGGTAAAAACTCCCTCATATTAAAAGGTGCTAGAAGATCAGGTAAGAAGCAAAATGGATTAGGATATGCACCCCCAGATAACGAAGAAACCATAGTTTATCCTAAAATATATCCAACACCAAAATTTGTACCTGAACAAAATATTGCATACAAAGCAGATTTCAAATATATAGAAAAAGTAACTAAATTATCCTGCTGTAGTCACTGTAACAAGTTAGGACATATCATAACAACATACCCAACAAGACACAAGAAATGGATAATCAAAAGCGAAATCAATGATACTAACCAATCAGGACCCAAAAGAACTTGGGTACCTAAAGCTTAGTGTTTTCATTTCAGGGAGGCCTTAGAGCATCAAAATGGTACCTGGACAGTGGGTGCTCAAGGCATATGTTAGGGAACATAAAAATTTTCTCTCAACTAAAAGCCGAAGAAGGAAAAGTTACTTATGGAGACAATGGAAAATGCACAGTTATTGGTACTGGATCAGTTGGCAGTAAAGGAAAACCCATAATTGAAGATGTTCTTTGTGTAAAGGGTTTAAAGCACAACCTCATAAGCATCAGCCAACTTTGTGACAAGGGTCACCACATAAAGTTTCAAGAATCCAAGTGTATTATCATGAAGGATGGAGCAGTTATTTTTGAAGCAAATAGAGAAAAGAATCTGTATGTTCTGTATCTTGAAGAACTGAAAGATCAAGATGTTTGTTTGGCAGCAAATAGAGATCAATCAACTGAATTATGGCACAGAAGATTAGGACATTGCAGCTTAGATAGTATGAGGAAATTATTAAAGAAAAGCTTAGTGGAAGGTCTACCAAAGGTTAGCACAAAAATGGAAGGTATTTGTCGACCATGTGCAAAAGGAAAGCACACTAAGAGCTCCTTCAAGTCAAAGACCGTGGTAACCACCTCAAAACCCTTAGAACTTCTTCATATGGATTTGTTTGGGCCAATGAGGACCACTAGTCTTGGAGGAAAGAATTTTGGACTTGTCATAGTTGATGACTTCTCCAGATTTACATGGGTATCATTCTTAGAACATAAAGATGACACATTCAAAAACTTTGTCAGTTTTAGCAAGAAGGTTTAGAAAGACAAGAAATTCAGCATTGTTAGTATTCGATCAGATCATGGAGGAGAATTTCAGAATGAGAAATTTGCAAAGTTCTGTGAAAATGAAGGAATTGAGCACAATTTCTCAACACCAAGGACACCACAGCAAAATGGAGTTGCTGAGAGGAAGAACCGAACTTTATTGGATATAGCAAGAACAATGTTGTCAGAATATGATTTGCCAAGATATTTCTGGGCTGAAGCAATAAACACAACAAGCTACATCATCAACAGAGTAATGATCAGGCCAATCCTAAAGAAAACTGCCTACGAGCTGTACAAGGGAACGAAACCAAAGATTAGTCACTTCAGGACATTTGGATGTCCTTGCTTCATCCACAACAATGGAAAAAGGGATATTGGTAAGTTAGATGCCAAATCAGATGAAGGTATCTTCATGGGGTACACTTCTAAACCTAAAGATAGTGACATTGATGATGCAGATAAATTGTCTGAAAAATTAAAGGACACATCAATTGAAGACAAGGATGATCCACCTCTGGAAGACCTGCAACAAAAGGACATTACTCATGAAAATCTTCCAAAGGAGTGGAGATACAAAAAAAGATCACCCTTCTGAGAACATTATTGGTGATCCATCTATAGGGGTAAGAATAAGAGGTAATGTAATACCTTGTGATTACTTAGCATTTGTTTCTCAAATAGAGCCTAAGACAGTCAATGAAGCTCTTACTGATGAATCTTGGATAATAGCCATGCAAGATGAACTTAATCAATTCAAGAGAAACCAGGTATGGTCACTTGTTCCCAGACCATCAGACCATCCAGTTATTGGCACCAAATGGGTGTTCAAAAATAAATTGGATGAAACTGATGTGATCCTAAGAAACAAGTCCAGACTGGTGGCTCAAGGCTATTCCCAAGAGGAAGGCATAGATTTCGATGAAACCTATGCACCTGTAGCTAGACTTGAGGCTATTCGAATCTTACTTGCATATGCATCAGCATTAGATTTAAAATTATTTCAAATGGATGTTAAGTCCGCATTTTTAAATGGTTTTATTAAAGGGGAAGTTTATGTTGAACAACCCCGGGTTTTGATGACACAGATTTTGTTGCCCAGTTGACGAGCCCAGAGGGGGGGTGAATGGGTCTTTAAAAATTAATCTAGAAGATACCAGTAACTAAAAACATTCACACAAACGTTCTTCGAAGTAGGTTAGTGACTGTTAGTTTAAATATCAAACACACAAAGAAGACAATCACACAACACAAGGTTTATCCTGGTTCGGACCTCCTTTCCTTAGGAGTCCTACGACCAGTCCCTGAGCAACAACTCAGGATTTCACTAACTAGGGTACAGTCCCCCTAAGGACGCTACAACACGCAGCTCAGTTGGTCTTCCTTCACACCCGAAGGGAATAGCAACACCCTGGATACCCCACCAGGTCTTCCTTCACAACCGAAGGGAACAACACCCTGGATACCACACCAGGTCTTCCTTCACAACCGAAGGGAACAATACCCTGGATACCACACCAGGTCTTCCTTCACAACCGAAGGGAACAACACCCTGGATACCACCAGGTCTTCCTTCACAACCGAAGGGAACAACACCCTGGATACCACCAGGTCTTCCTTCACAACCGAAGGGAACAACACAAAGAGAATGAATGAAATTCAAGCCCCTAGATCAAGCTTTTGACAAGCAAGGATCTGAAGCAACTAGAACTGAGAGGAGGAGATTTAAGCTAAGCACACTCTCAGAACTACATAGGCTCTCTCAAGATTTTCACAAACTAGTGGAGAGCAAAAGAGCAAAAACTAAGTGGAATAAAGGTTCTTGGCTCTGGACTTTCTTCAGAAGAATTTGAATGCTTGAATACGTAATCTCTATCTTTCTTCTGTTCTTCTGACTTGAATTTATATCTTCAATTTGAAATCTAGACGTTGAAGTGTCCGTTGTCTCTCTTTTGAGTAGTCGTTAGATTGAATGACATCTGGAGTCTTGGAAGCTTCTAGTTAGCAGTCTTTTGATCACTTGAGCACGCAAAGAGATGAGATCTTCAGAAATATCTGTTGGCTTCTATTTTGTTTAATGTTGTACCATGAAGCTAGTTTAGAGGTCTGCACAAATGTCAATCTCAAATAGCAGACAGCTAAGCTGTCTCTGATGTCAGTCAACGTCAGTAGCAATAGACATGAAAAATAGTAATGCAAAATAGCTTAAGTCTAAAAGACGTAATCAGAGTAGGCACGATAAAGGATGATATGGTCTGCATGCATGCAGAGATACGTTCAGATCTCATAAATGCAAAAGCGTCAGAGAGATGTCTACGTGGACTTTGACTAGTCAACGCTTTTAAGATGAATAAGATATCAAGATATAAAATCGATGGCTATATGACTTATGAAATCGTTATGAGTCATAGCAAATCGTTATGTGACAGAAGATATATCATGAACACTTAATGAATCATTGCACAAAGCAAATCGTTGTGTTTCTGAAGAAATCGATGTGAAATACTTAACAAATCGTTATACAAAGCAAGTCGTTGTGAGTTCTAAAGAAATTGTTATGAATACTTATAGAATCGTTACGGCGAGCAAGTTGTTGTGAGTTCTAAAGAAATTGTTATGAATACTTATAGAATCGTTACGGCGAGCAAGTTGTTGCGAGTTCTAAAGAAATCGTTATGAATACTTATAGAATCGTTACGACGAGCAAGTCGTTGCGAGTTCTAAAGAAATCGTTGTGGTCACTTATAGAGTCGTTGCGACAGGCAAGTCGTTACGAGCATCTAAAGAAATCGTTACGGTAACTTATAGAGTCGTTGTGACGAGCAAGTCTTTACGGGCTCTAAAGAAATCGTTACGGTAACTTATAGAGTCGTTGTGACGAGCAAGTCGTTACGGGCTCTAAAGAAATCGTTACGGTAACTTATAGAGTCATTGTGACGAGCAAGTCATTACGGGCTCTAAAGAAATCGTTACGATAACTTATAGAGTCGTTGTGACGAGCAAGTCGTTACGGGTTCTAAAGAAATCGTTACGGTAACTTATAGAGTCGTTGTGACATCGACTTGTTTGAAACAACATGACTTTTCAGTCTTATAAGGAAATCGTTATGATAATTCTATTGAAATCGATATGCTTATAAAGAAATCGTTATGGCCTTCAATAGAAGTCGATATGGACTTAGAGAAATATCATGTTGAAAAGATTAAAGCTTCAGAGAAGTAATGCATACCTTTATTGGCTTGTTTGACCTTGGTATTTTTCCTGTACTTAAGACTTATGAAATATTCATTAGATATAATTGATAAACTCTTGTTTGGTTTTGTTAATCATCATATATATATATATATATATATATATATATGTAATTAATTAAAATTACATGGGGACAGACTGATCATCAATCTCCCCTTTTTGGTGATGACAAAACTGAACAATAAGCATGGATGTAAAAATGCATATAGATGTTTCAGACATAAGTATTTCTCCCCCTTTTTGTCATTAAGCAAAAAGAAAAAAAAAAGGTAATCTAAGACAAAGACAGGATAAGAAATATATGAAGACAAGAGAAGTGAATTTTATAATTGTTCTTGAGGTTGAAGAGAGGGATCAAGATAGAAGGCAGGAGACAACAAGGAGGTAAACTGTCGGATGACAGGAAGTGCCAATCTTTCCTGCTCTTCAAAATGTGCTTGAAAAGCTCCAATCTCAATTTTATAGGAGGGTCCCATAGTGGGGGCCATCCGCTTGAGATGAAGTTTCCACTGCTCAGAAATAAAGTCCCCATATTTATCCAAACCTAAGGCTATTTTGAAAGTGGAGAAGGACCCAAAGCTGGCAAAGAGGAGAAACTTGTCCATCTTGATAGGATAGAAGATCTGATGAGACCGAAGCTCCTTCATCAAATCACGAAAAATCTTGAATCTCTCAAGCCAATTGCGAATGTATTCCTGATGAGGTGATGGGAATTGGCGTCCAGAAAGTCACCAAGTGTTAGAGGAGGTAGATTTGCTTGTGCTTGGGAGGCATTCAGATCAGAAAGTTGTTGAGCAGACAAAGGATAGTGCTTGAGCCACTCATCAGAGGTCAGCCTTTCACATTCTGAGAGAATGGGAGCGAGGATATCAGCTGAAATATGCCCTTCAAGATAGTGTTTGAACACAAATCTGGAAAGAAAGATCACGGCCTTCATAGACATGCAACCTGGCCATGACTCTAGCAGCTCTCTCAAAGACAAGTGTACCAACCGAGGAATCCATGATCAAGGAGTGGAGCGGTGGAAGGAACACGATGTCTGGGAACTTCAAGGTAGCAAAGTCTACCTGAAGAGGTTCACAATGAGTGGACTGCAAAGCTGTGATGGCTGCACGAAACTGCCCCAACTGAGGTTCATCCAAGCCGTTGATATAGCAGTAATTGCAGAACATCTGATACTGCCTGATGAACTTGATTTCTTTTTGAATGAAGGGTCCAAACAGGTTCTTGTGATGGATATGGAACCATTCATACAGAGGGAGAGGGGCTTCCCTGGGAGGATATCTGGCAGCTTGTACTCTCTTACATTGGGAGTACAAAGCACTGTTGATCCGAGCCCACTGCTCTTCAGTTTTGGCTTCAGTCACAGAAAAGATTTTTGACTGTTGAGCCTTTGAAAGAGAAGTGTAAGGGAAAATGGTAGTCAAATGGTTGGAAAGATTTTGGAAAGGTAAACCAAAAATATGAGTAAGAACCACCTTTTGAAGGTATTCCTCATAAAGGGGTTTGTGCTTATTTGCAATGGCTAGGGAAAACCACAGAGGTGGATAGCAAGGATCTGAGGAGACAGGAAGGGTGGAAGTAAGTCTCCTTCGTTTGGAGACAGGGCTGGAAATACCAGTCCTGTGAGAGTGAGTTCCAGTGGCTAGGACAGATTTGAGAATTGTTTCTTCAAATTCATCCTTGATGCCATGGATCTCAGGTTGGGTGAGTTGGGCACCTTCAGGAATGAGAGTGATGAAAGATGGAGGCGCTGGTGGGTGAATCAAAGAGTCAGGAGTGATGGTAGAAGGATCATTGGGTCTTGAGGAGGAGGGACCAGATGAGGAAGCTCCAGCTAAAGAAGATCTGGGAAGAACTTCAACAGTGGAGGAAGGTAAAGGAGTGGGAGAGGAGATTTGTTGTGAACGTGACCTTTTAGGAACAGGAGGTGTTGGAGGAGTTGTGGATGAGGTGAGTGGAGAAGGAGGGGCTGGAGTAGGAAGAGTGGAAGGCTCAGGAACAACAGCCTGTGCTTCTCCAACTGCTGCCGAAATCTCCAGGGATGACAGACCCTCAGCCTGTACTGCTGTCCCTTGATCCTCAGAGGGTACTCCATCTGCCATTGAAACAGGCACATGAGACTCCTCTTCAAGATTCTGCCCAGATGGCCCTGCATTCTCATCAGATGGTTCGGGTTCTTCTGCTTGCTGTTGAGTCTGAACTTGGACTGGCACACTATCTTCTTCTGCGATTACTGGCCCTGATGGCCTGAGAACAGCTTCTGAAACATTTTGAGTGCCATGAGGTGGAGAACTTACTACCTTCAGAATCTCAGAAGGTGTTGCCTTCATGCTGCTCATTTCCTTGTTAAACCATTTCAAAGAATGTTTTACTTGTGATACATCATTGGAAGTAGAGTCCTGGCGAACAATGATAGAGCTTACATCTGATTGGACTGAGGATAAGAGTGCATTTTGTGCTTCCAATCTTTTCAGAATAGGCTTCAATTTCAGCTTCTGTGATGTCCTTCGCCTTCTGTGAGCAATCTTTTTGCCTTTCCTCTCAGCTGTATCCTGATGAGCTGTGGTCTGTTCTTCATGAACAGGGTCATCTGTTGAATGCACCCCTTGAGATGCAGAGAGGTCCTCAGTCTCTTGCTCCCCCTGAATGGGAGCATCTTCCATGATCCTGTCTTGCTCCCCCTGAATGGGAGCATCTACAAAAACTGCACCTTCCACTGGTTCTTTGCTTGAGCTACTGAAGGTTGTGATTCTGCTTGTACTGCTACTGCCAATTCAGATGATGCTTCAAGTTCTGATGGTTCATCATTTGCTACTGATGCTGCTCCTGCTGGCTCTGTTGAGCTTCGGGCACATCTTCTTGAACTTCTGGGACATCTTCAATAATGGCCTCTCCTTCTGCTACAGAGGTTTTAGACCAAATTCCATTGACCAATGAAAAACCACTATTTCTCAGGTTCCTGGACCTAATAGCTTGGCCCATGTTCTCTACTACCGCCCCAGACAAATCAACACCAAAGTGTTTGAATATCTTTGTAAGCAAGTGGGCATAAGGCAACGACATATTAAGCTTACTCCTGGTATCCCAGATCTGGTCACGAGCAAACTTCATTCGTTCAAACATCACTTCGGCCATGTTAATCTCCTTGTTTTGAATGGCCCAAAACATTACATCTGAGTCAGCCTTGGTGCAGGTTGAGAACGTTGCACTTCTAGGAACTAAGATTTGGCAAACTATGAAATGAAGGAGGCGGTTGAAAGCATTGAACTGATTAATGTCTAATTTGCCATCCCTCAGTCTGAACTCCGGTCCTACAATACCAAGACCTTTAGCTTGGGCGTCCACGGTGTGAACCCCACTGTGCCCTGAAGTCTTCACCCCAAATAACCGGTGCAATAGGTCATAATCTATCTTAATCAGAGTTCCCTTAACAGATGAAACTAGGGACCCGTCTGCCTCTGCTTTCAAACAGACAAAAAAGGCCTTCACGAGGTCTGGATAACTTACCTCTGAGAAGGTGGTGATTCCCAACCACTACATCTTACTCAATGCTGCTGCTACGCTGTGCATACCATTCTTTTCAAGATCTGCTATGTCCACTGCCTTGTTTCCACATACCTTAGTTTTTACAAAGGTGAACCTCTCCTGCTGCTCAGGAGTGAGGAACTCAGCGCCGTAGCCCCCAAGACTTCCAGCGATGACGGATGTGGCCATGGAATCAGTGAAGAAGGTTTTGGAGGATTGAGATGAGGGAAGGAGTGAAAGCCCTCAAGAGATCTTTCGCGGGAATGGGAGCAAATTTTCAAAGGGTCGAGAGTCGTTGTTGAAGAGGTTAGGGCATCGGCTCGCACAAGCAGATAAAGAGGGAAGGGTTGAAGACGGAAGATGAATCGTTATCGCATTTAATTTTTGGAATAAATAATGGGGTGGAAAGTGAGGCGCCAAAAGGCGGAGGAAAACGACAAAAGGTGTTGACTATTCAAACCGACTTCAATGAAAGAGCGGTTACAAGGGGTAATTTGAATTTCTTTCGCTTAAAAACATGGAGGAAAAAACAACTTAAATCTAAAAATTAATGTGCCAGTTGCAAGCAAACTTTTATCACAATTGCACATGCCTAATTCCCTTCTGAGAGATGTGAATCTCTCTTCAGGTAAGGCTTTTGTGAAAATGTCTGCTAATTGGCCATTTGTATCAATAAAGGATATTTCAATATTTCCATTTACAACATGATCACGAATAAAATGATATCTAACCTCAATATGTTTGGTCCTTGAGTGCTGAACTGGATTCTTGGTGAGATTAATGGCACTGGTGTTGTCACACAGCAATGGAATTGATTTGATACTTAATCCAAAGTCTTCAAGTTGTTGCTTTATCCATAGGAGTTGTGTACAGCAACTTCCAGCAGCTACATATTCAGCTTCAGCTGTTGATAGTGCCACTGAGTTTTGTTTCTTTGAAGACCATGATATCAAGCATCCTGCAAGAAATTGACAACCACCACTGGTGCTTTTTCTATCTAATTTGCATCCAGCATAGTCAGCATCAGAGTAACCTACTAAGTTAATTTCACAATGTTTTGGATACCATAGACCTAAGTCATGAGATCTTGCTAAATATCTAAATATTCTTTTCACAGAAATTAAATGTGATTCTTTAGGATCTGCTTGATACTAGCACACATGCATACACTAAATAAATATCAGGTCTACTAGCTGTTAAATAAAGGAGTGAACCTATCATACCTCTGTAGATCTTTTGATCTACTTTCTTACCATCTTTGTCACTGTCCATTCTTGTTGATGTTCTCATTGGTGTTGACAGTGGCTTGGTATTTTCGAATCCAAATTTCTTTAAGAGTTCTTTTGTGTACTTTGCTTGACAGATGTGAGTTCCTTCCTTTCCTTGTTTGATTTGTAGTCCAAGGAAGTAATTGAGTTCTCCCATCATGCTCATTTCAAATTCTCCCTGCATCAACTTTTCAAAGTACTTGCAAAGGGATTCATCAGTAGACCCAAAGATAATATCATCTACATAAATTTGGACTAATAGAATGTGTTTGACTTTGACTTTATGAAAAGAGTACTATCTACTTGACCTCTACTGAAACCATGGTTTAAAAGAAAAGAACTAAGCCTTTCATACCAGGCTCTAGGTGCTTGCTTTAAACCATATAATGCCTTGTGAAGTTTGAAAACATGATTAGGAAATTCTGTGTCATCAAAACCCGGGGTTGTTCCACATAAACTTCCTCTTTTATAAACCATTTAAAAAGCGGATTTAACATCCATTTGAAATAGTGTTAAATTCAAAGCAGATGCATATGCAAGTAATATTCTAATGGCATCAAGTCTAGCTACAGGTGCATAGGTTTCATCGAAATCTATGCCTTCCTCTTGAGAATAGCCTTGAGCTACCAATTTGGCCTTGTTTTTTAAGATTGCACCAATTTCATCCAGTTTATTTCTGAACACCCATTTGGTGCCAATGACTGGATTGTCTGATGGTCTAGGAACAAGTGACCATACTTGGTTTCTCTTGAATTGATTTAATTCATCTTGCATGGCTACTATCCAAGATTCATCAGAAAGAGCTTCATTGACTGTCCTAGGCTCTATTTGAGAAACAAAAGCTAGGTAATCACAAGGAATAACATTACCTCTTGTTCTTACCCCTATGGATGGATCACCAATAATATTCTCAAGTGGGTGATCTTTCTTGTATCTCCACTCCTTTGGAAGATTTTCATGAGTAACTTCTTCTTGTTGCAATTCTTCCAGAGGTGGATCATCCTTGTCCTCAATTGATGTATCTTTTAGTTTCTTGGACAGTTCATCTGCATCATCATTGTCACTATCTACTTCCTTTCTCAAGGAAGGGTTAGTTTCATCAAAAATAAATGTACAGACTGTTCAATCAATAAAGTACGTTTGTTAAATACTCTATAGCCTTTGGGTTTAGAGGTGTACCCCATAAAGATGTCTTCATCTGATTTGGCATCCAACTTACCAATGTCTCTTTTTCCATTGTTGTGAATGAAGCAAGGACATCCAAAAGTCCTGAAGTGGCTGATCTTTGGCTTCTTCCCTTTGAATAGTTCATATGCAGTCTTCTTCAGGATTGGCCTGATCATCACTCGGTTGACAATGTAGCTTGCTGTGTTGACTGCTTCAGCCCAAAAATATCTTGGCAGATCATATTCTGAGAGCATAGTTCTTGCCATATCCAATAGGGTTCTGTTCTTCCTCTCAGCAATACCATTTTGTTGTGGTGTCCTTGGTGCTGAGAAATTATGCTCAATTCCCTGATCATCACAGAATCTAGCAAACTTTTCATTCTGAAATTCACCACCATGATCTGATCTGATAGACACAATGCTGAACTTCTGATCTTTCTGAACTTTCTTACTGAAGCTGACGAAGTTTTCAAATGTGTCATCTTTATGCTCTAGGAATGATACCCATGTGAATCTTGAGTAGTCATCAACTATGATGAAACCAAAATTCTTTCCTCCAAGACTGCTAGTCCTCATTGGCCCAAATAGATCCATATGAAGGAGCTCTAAGGGTTTTGAGGTGGTCACTACCGTCTTTGACTTGAAGGAGCCTTTGGTGTGCTTTCCCTTAGCACAAGGTTTACATACACCATCCAATTTTGTACTAACCTTAGGTAGACCTTCCACAAGATTCTTCTTCAGCAGTTTTCTCATGCCATCTATGCTGCAATGTCCAAGTCGTCTGTGCCATAATTCTGTAGACTTGTCTTTACTTGCTGTCAGACAAACATTTTGCTCTTTGAGTTCTTCAAGGTAGAGCACATACATATACTTTGACTCCTGAAACTTGATCTGATGGCCTCTGTCACACAGCTGGCTGATGCTAATGAGATTGTGCTTCAATCCCTTGACTAATAACACATCTTCTATGACTGTTTTTCCTTTGTTATTCACAGAGCCACTGCCTATCACTGTTCCTTTCCCATTATCTCCATAAGTGACTGTTCCTTCTTCAGCTTGGAGATGAGAGAATAACTTCTGGTTTCCTGACATGTGTCTTGAGCACCCACTATCCAAATACCATTTGAATGCTCGAGAGATGTCCTGAAATAAAAACATCAAGTTTTAGGTACCCAAATTCTTTTGGGTCCTGATGGGTTAGTATCATTGATTTTGCCTTTTATTATCCATTTCTTATGTCTTGTTGGGCATGTAGTTATGATATGTCCTAACTTGTTGCAGTGACTACAGCAGGATAATTTAGTTACTTTTTCTATATATTTGAAATTAGCTTTGTATGCTATATCTTGTTCAGGTACAAATTTTGGTGTTGGATATGTTTTAGGATGAACTATGGTTTCTTCATTATCTGGGGGTGTATATCCTAATCCACTTTTCTTCTTACCTGATCTTCTAGCACCTTTTAATATGAGGGAGTTTTTACCATTGGTGAATTTTTCTAATGTGCTAGATAATTTATCATTTTCTTCATTTAAGTTTTTAATTTCTTTTCTTAATTCATCTACACTTTCCTGTTTTTCCAATTTTGTTATTTGTTTATTTTTATCTTTTAAATCTTCACAGAGTAATTCATTTCTTCTTTTAAGTTCGATTGTTTGTTTTTCTAATTCTTCATTTTCTATTTTTAAATCAGAATTAGTGTTTTCTAAACAGGTATTATTTTTCTTACTTGCTTTTAAGAGTTTAGTTACTTCTTTGTACTTATTATACAATTTATTAAATGCTTCCTCTAAGTTATCTGAATCAGAATCATTACATGAATCGAAGGAGGAGTCAGAGGTTACCTTTTCATCAACATTTGCCATGAAGGCCAAGTTGGCTTCTTCTTCATCGTTGCATGAGCTTGACTCACTGTTTGAGTCACTACTATTCTCCCATGCTGCTGCCATTGCCTTCTTCTTATACTTTCTAAACTTCTTGGAGCTCTCCTTCTTTCTGAATTTTGGTTTCTTAAATTTTGGACAATCAGCTTTGATGTGTCCAGGCTTTTTACATTCGTAGCAGATGGTTTCTCCTTTCTTCATTTCTTTACCATCTGATCTTTTCAGGTCCTTGTTTTTCTTGAAGTGCCTTCTACCGGATTGAAACTTTTTCTTCTTGGCCAAGATCCGTTGCAATCTCCTAGAGAGCATTGCTTCTTCATTTTCATTGTCCTCATCACTTTCACTTTCATTTGAGCTGGCTTCTGGTGAATCTTCTTCTGCTTTCAAAGCATTGGAGTGCTTCTTTCTGCTGGATGACTCTCCTAGCCTTTCCATGTTGATCTCATGGGCCATGAGGGACCCAATGAGCTTCTCTACTGACATTCTCTTCAGGTCATTAGCTTCTTCTATAGCTGTGACCTTTGGTGTCCACGAGGATGGCAAGGATCTAAGAATTTTCCTTACATATCTGCAATCTCATAAGTCTTCCCTAGACTGGCTAAACCATTGGTGATATCGGTGAACCGACTGAACATTTGAGTGATTGACTCACCGACTGCATCTGAAATCTTTCATACTGAGTGACAAGAATGTCGATTCTTGTCTCCTTTACTTTGTCTGTACCTTCATAAGTAATCCTGAGCTTTTCCCGACATTTCCATTGAGGATTTGCAGGCTGAAACTCGGTTGAATTCCTTCTTACTCAAAGCACAGCAAAGGATGCTCTTAGCTTTGCAATTCAAGGAAATTTTTTTCCTGTCATCATCTGTCCATTGTGCTTTCTCATTTGTGACAACCAGGTCACCTTCTTCTACTATTGACCAAATTTGATAATCGTGGCCTTGTAGAAAATATTCCATTCTGGTCTTCCAGTAAGGATAGTCTTCACCATCAAAGAGAGGGGGTCAGTTGACAGACTGACCTTCAATGCTACCTTGGGCTGCCATGAATCTTTACTCTTCAGATAGTTGGATCCTTTCTTTGTCGAAGAGACTCGCTCTGATACCACTTGTTGCCCAGTTGACGAGCCCAGAGGGGGGGTGAATGGGTCTTTAAAAATTAATCTAGAAGATACCTGTCACTAAAAACATTCACACAAACGTTCTTCAAAGTAGGTTAGTGACTGTTAGTTTAAATATCAAACACACAAAGAAGACAATTACACAATACAAGGTTTATCCTGGTTCGGACCTCCTTTCCTTAGGAGTCCTACGTCCAGTCCCTGAGCAACAACTCAGGATTTCATTAACTAGGGTACAGTCCCCCTAAGGATGCTACAACACCCAGCTCAACTGGTCTTCCTTCACACCCGAAGGGAATAGCAACACCCTGGATACCCCAACAGGTCTTCCTTCACAACCGAAGGGAACAACACCCTGGATACCACACCAGGTCTCCTTCACAACCGAAGGGAACAACACCCTGGATACCACACCAGGTCTTCCTTCACAACCGAAGGGAACAACACCCTGGATACCACCAGCTCTTCCTTTACAACCGAAGGGAACAACACAAAGAGAATGAATGAAATTCAAGACCCTAGATCAAGCTTTTGACAAGCAAGGATCTGAAGCAACTAGAACTGAGAGGAGGAGATTTAAGCTAAGCACACTCTCAGAACTACACATGCTCTCTCAAGATTTTCACAAACTAGTGGAGAGCAAAAGAGCAAAAACTAAGTGGAATAAAGGTTCTTGGCTCTGGACTTTCTTCAGAAGAATTTGAATGCTTGAATATGCAATTTCTATCTTTCTTCTGTTCTTCTGACTTGAATTTATATCTTCAATTTGAAATCTAGACGTTGATGTGTCCGTTGTCTCTCTTTTGAGTAGTCGTTAGACTGAATGACATCTGGAGTCTTGGAAGCTTCCAGTCAACAGTCTTTTGATCACTTGAGCACGCAAAGAGTTGAGATCTTCAGAAATATCTGTTGGCTTCTATTTTGTTTAACGTTGTACCATGAAGCTAGTTCAGAGGTCTGCACAAATGTCAATCTCAAATAGCAGACAGTTAAGCTGTCTCTGATGTGAGTCAACGTCAGTAGCAATAGACATGAAAAATAGTAATGCAAAATAGCTTAAGTCTAAAAGACGTAATCAGAGTAGGCACAATAAAGGATGATATGGTCTGCATGCAAGCAGAGATACGTTCAGATCTCATAAATGCAAAAGCGTCAGAGAGATGTCTACGTGGACTTTGACTAGTCAACTCTTTTAAGATGAATAAGATATCAAGCTATAAAATTGATGGCTATATGACTTATGAAATCGTTATGAGTCATAGCAAATCGTTATATGACAGAAGATATATCATGAACACTTAATGAATCGTTGCACAAAGCAAATCGTTGTGTTTTTGAAGAAATCGATGTGAAATACTTAACAAATTGTTATACAAAGCAAGTCGTTGTGAGTTCTAAAGAAATCGTTATGAATACTTATAGAATCGTTACGGCGAGCAAGTCATTGCGAGTTCTAAAGAAATTGTTATGAATACTTATAGAATCGTTACGGTGAGCAAGTCGTTGCGAGTTCTAAAGAAATCGTTGTGGTCACTTATAGAGTCGTTGCGACAGGCAAGTCGTTACGAGCTTCTAAAGAAATCGTTACGGTAACTTATAGAGTCATTGTGACGAGCAAGTCGTTACGAGCTCTAAAGAAATTGTTACGGTAACTTATAGAGTCGTTGCGACAAGCAAGTCGTTACGGGCTCTAAAGAAATCGTTACGGTAACTTATAGAGTCGTTATGACGAGCAAGTCGTTACGGGCTCTAAAGAAATCGTTACGGTAACTTATAGAGTCGTTGTGACATCGACTTGTTTGAAACAACATGACTTTTCAGTCTTATAAGGAAATCGTTATGATAATTCTATTGAAATCGATATGCTTATAAAGAAATCGTTATGGCCTTCAATAGAAGTCGATATGGACTTAGAGAAATATCATGTTGAAAAGATTAAAGCTTCAGAGAAGTAATGCATACCTTTATTGGCTTGTTTGACCTTGATATTTTTCCTGTACTTAAGACTTATGAAATATTCATTAGATATAATTGATAAACTCTTATTTGGTTTTGTTAATCATCAAAATATATATATATGTAATTAATTAAAATTACATGGGGACAGACTGATCATCAGATTTTCCAAATCATATTTTTAAACTTCATAAGGCTTTGTATGGTTTAAAGCAAGCACCTAGAGCCTGGTATGAAAGGCTTAGTTCTTTTCTATTAAATCATGGTTTCACTAGAGGACAGGTAGATATCACTCTATTTGTAAAATTGAAAGTTAAAAGCATATTACTTGTACAGATTTATGTAGATGACATTATCTTTGGATCTATTGATGAATCCCTTTGCAAGTATTTTGAAAAGTTGATGCAGGGAGTGTTTGAGATGAGTATGATGGGGGAGCTCAATTATTTCCTTGGATTACAAATCAAGCAAGGAAAAGATGGCACCCACGTCTGTCAAGCCAAATACACCAAGGAGCTTCTAAAGAAATTTGGATTCGATAACTCCAAGCCACTGTCAACACCTATGAGTACATCAATAAGGATGGACAGTGACAAGAATGGTAAGAAGGTAGATCAAAAGACCTACAGAGGTATGATAGGGTCTTTGCTTTATTTAACAGCTAGCAGACCTGATATTTTATTTAGTGTATGTATGTGTGCTAGGTATCAAGCAGATCCTAGAGAATCTCATTTAATTAGTGTCAAAAGAATTTTCAGATATTTAGCTAGAACTCATGATTTAGGTCTATGGTATCCGAAATCATGTGAAATTAATTTGATAGGATACTCTAATGCTGACTACGCTGGATGCAAGGTAGATAGAAAAAGTACCAGTGGATGTTGTCAATTCCTTGCAGGATGTTTGATATCATGGTCCTCCAAGAAGCAAAATTCAGTGGCACTATCAACTGCTGAAGCTGAATATGTTGCTGACGGGAGCTGCTGTACACAACTCTTGTGGATCAAGCAACAACTTGAGGACTATGGACTTCACATCAAAACAATTCCTCTGTTGTGTGACAACACAAGTGCTATAAATCTCACCAAAAACCCAGTACAACATTCAAGGACCAAGCACATTGAGGTTAGATACCATTTCATTCGAGATCATGTAGCTAATGGTAATTTAGAAATATCTTTTATTGATACAAATGGTCAGTTAGCAGATATCTTCACTAAAGCCTTACCCGAAGAGAGATTCACGTCTCTTAGAAGGGAATTAGACATGTGTAATTTGTGAAAAGATCTCTGTTTATACTGATATATAAATTTTCAGAATTTAAGGTATCTTTCTCTCCATGGAGTTAAGCAAAAGATATACTCAATTATCCTATTTTGACGGTCACTCTTCGAAAGGTCCTTTTGAAAAGTCAAACTTGTTTGTCGTTTCCTCCCACCTTTTGGCGCTTCACTTTTTGATAAAGTATTCATTTATTTACTCCAAAATCGATGTGGGAACGATTCATCTCCTACCTTTACCTCTTTCGTCTGGTTGCCTGAGCCGATGCCCTAACGATTCTGACATCGACTCTCTGCAAAATTCGAAGCCTCTCACTTCTTCCCGCGAAGAATTTCTTGAGGGATGTCACTCCTGTCACCATCTCCTCCTTCCTAAAAACTTACTCCACCCAAATCCATGGCCGCGTCCGTCATTTCCAGTAGTCTTGGGGGCTACGGCGCTAAGTACCTCTCACCTGAGCAGCAGGAGAGGTTTACGTTTGTGAAATCACAGCTTTGTGGCAATAAAGCAGTGGACATTGCTGATCTTGAGAAGAACGGCATGCACAACATAGTGGCCTCCGTGAGCAGAATGCAGTGGATAGTCATCTTGACCTTTTCAGAGGTAAGCTATCCAGACCTCGTGAAGGCATTTTATGTGTGCTTGAAATCTGGGGCAGATGGGTCCCTGACATCCTTAGTCAAGGGAACCCCGATCAAGATTGATCAAGATCTCCTGAAGACCTTGTTCGGTGTGAGCACGACCGGTCACAGTGGAATCCACACTATGGACACCCAGGTCAAGGGTCTAGGAATTATTGGTCTTGAATTCCGGTTAAAAGATGGGAAAATAGACATAAATAAACTGAATGCATTCAACCGTCTCCTACACTTTATAGTCTGTCAGATACTTGTTCCTAGAAGTGCTACTTTTTCAACCTGCACCAAGGCAGACTCAGATATGATGTACTGGGCCGTTCAGAACAAAGAGATCAACATGGCCGAAGTGATGATGGAAATGATGAAGTTTGCCCATGATCAAATCTGGGATACCAAGAGTATGTTAAATGTATCCCTGCCTTATGCTCATCTGCTCTCCAAAGTTTTTAAGCATTTGGGAGTAGATATGTCTGGCGCTGTTGTAGAAAAGATGGGTCAAGCAATTAGGTCCAGGAATTTGAGGAAAAGTGGATTTTCAGTGGTCAACGGAGTATGGACCAAGACCTCTGTGGCTAAGGGTGAACCCATCATAGAGGAAGCCCAAGACGTCCAGCTAGAGGTAGCAGCAGTAGTGTTAGAGGGACCATCAGCAGTTGCAGAACCAGCAGTAGAAGAGGCCTCAGTGTCTAGAGCTTCACAGGAAGTAGCTGCAGACAGAGAAGATTCAATGGAAACTCCAGTAGCTCAAGGAGATGTAGCAGTGAAAGATTCTGACAGAAGATCAGAGGATCCTCTACCCACCTCCACAGTGGCATCTGTGCTTCGAGAAGTATTGGATTCCATTCACTCCACCCCAATGATTCCAAAAACTGGTGGGAGTTTAGTAGAAGAGGTTGTGGCATCTGGCCACATTGAAGATACTGTGATGGTAGATGCTCCTATTCTGGGGGAGCAAGATATTGAGAAGGAAGTAGCATCACAGGGGGAGCATACTAAAGATGCCCCTGTAAATGAAAGGCCAAATGAAGTTCATGTTGAGGTCGAGGAGCAAGTGGAAAGGAGAAGCAAAAGCAAGAAAATTGCTCACAGAAAGCAGAGGAAATTTCAAAAGAAAGTGAACTTGAAGCCTATCTTGAAGAGGTTGGATGATCAAGGTGAGATCTTGAGCTCAGTGAAGTCAGATGTGAGTTCTGTTATTATTCGCCAGGAATCAATTTCCAATGATATTTCTCAGATAAGAAATGCCATGAAGTGGTTCAATAAGGAAATGGGCTCTATGAAGATGATGGTGTCTGAGATTTTGAAGGTAGTAGGATCTACATATTCTACTCCTCATCCTTCTATCCCTCAGAGCACTACAAGCGATGTTCCTAGGCCATCAGGGCCCTCTCTTCAAGAGTGTGGGCCTCCAGGGCAAACTGAAGGTATTTCTGGGCCATCCGGGCCCATTGTTGTTAATCAAGAGGAGCAACCATCAGGGACTTCAGTTGATGCGCCAGCAGGCCATTAGGGCCAAGTATTGCAGCACAATTTTCAGAGAGTTTGCCTATTTTAGATGCTGATGTCAGTAAGGGGACTGAGCCATCAGGGCCGGAGATAGCAGAAGGCAAGCAGTCAGCAGAAGTGGTTGGACCTCCTGAGCACTCGTTTATTGAGCCATCAGGGCTAGTGATCTCCGAGGCTGGGCAGCAGGATGTAGAAGAGTCAGTAGTTGCTCCTAACTCCCCTGAGTCTTCATCCCTTGCAACTCCAGCCCTTTCCTCACCACCATCCTCTTCCACAGCACCTCCAGCTCCACCCACCTTCAAACAACCATTGCCCCGCACAATTTCCTCACCAACACCCTTTCCATCTCAATCTTTCCTCTCTCCTACCTCTTCCCCAATCTGTCCTCTTTCTCCATCTATTACTAAAGACCCTCCAGCCTCCTCATCAGCTGGGGCATCCTCCTCATCCTGTCCTCCTTCCACCTTTGATCCAAGGTCACTTCTTTATCCTCCTACTCCACCTACATCAATTACTTTCATACCTGAAAACCCACAACATGGCAGCGCCATTCTCACCCAAGCTGAGGATGAGTTTGAACGCTCAACACTCACCTCAATTCTGGCAGTTGCCAATCATGTCCACAGGACTGATTCTCCCAGTCCTGCTCAGAAAAAGAAGAAACTCTCCACCTCTATCTCTCTACCCTCTACACCCAAATTTCCTCCTCTATGGTTCTCCCTCACTGCTGAAATCGAAAGGAGACCAATCTATCGAGAATATCTACAGAAATGCATTCTCTCTACAATTTTTGGCATTCCCCATCTTAACCTCACTGAACATCTTCACATTGTTCTTCCCTATTGCCACATGTCCAAAGCAAACCAATCCAAAATCTTCCAGTCAGCTGAGTGTAAGACTGAAGACCAGTGGGCAAAAGGGCACAAGACTCTATACAGTAAATACCTCAAAGCCAAAGCAGACAGCATTTCTCGTCGAGATCACCCACTCTCTCTCTCTGAGTGGTTTGTCTTTCATCATCAAACTATCTGGGGCCAGTTCATTCTTAAGGAAATCAGAATAGCAAGGCATTTTCAACTCTATAATGATTACTGCTATCTGAATAAGCTCCCTGAGGTTCAGTTTAGTCAATTCCATGGTGCCCTTGCTCTCCTCCAGACTGAACATCCAGTCAATTGTTCCTTCCAAGTAGATTTCACAAGCCTCAAAATGCCTGAAATTGTTTTTCTTCCCAAGCTACATTCCCTAGTCTTTGATTCCTCTGCTGGCTCTCATGCGTTTGAAAGATTTGCCTGTGTAATGGGACGACTGTCAGCTAAGCAGGGTCGCCTCCCCTCATTTCAGAGATTTATCTTCAGAGAATATCACTTGGGCCACCTCTCCTCTGAAGTTCTAGCTCCGTTAATTTCTGAATGTGAAAGGCTTTCTCCCAAAGACTGGGAAAAGCACTACCATCAATCCGCTCTCCAGTTGGAATCTATAAATAGTTCCTTGGTCAGGGTAGGCAAGCCTCGTCTATCTACTGAAGCCTTCTTGGACCTGAATTCCATTAATCCCGTTCAAGAACTGTATGTTCAATGGGCTTCCAGGTATTCAGCTTACATCTCTTTGAAGAAGGACCTGCATGATCACCAGCTCTTCTATCCTATCACACTTGATTGTTTCCTTCAGCGTGCCAGTTTTGCAAAGAGCAGCTACTTCAGATTTATTCTTGACAAGGATCAGTACACGCTTTTCTTGGAAGATCAACGGCAGCTTTACATTAAGCGCATGATCCCTTCGATGGGTGACTCCTTTTTTATAGAGTTTGGGGTTTTCCAACAACTTTTGAAGATCAAGAGCTTAAGGCATGGACTGTTATTTCTCAGCATGCCTCTCTTCTCTCTCCTCTGGTCTATCTTCCTGTACCTTCTCAAAAGTAATACCATATCTTTGTTTGCGTGTCCTTTCTCTTCTTCTTTGTCTCCGTTTATCTTTTTGCTTAATGACAAAAAGGGGGAGAAATTTCCTTCGCATTTCTGACATACAAAACTTTTATTTTCAGAAATACAAAATTAGGTCACTTATGCTTATTGATAAGTTTTGTTTTATTTTGTCATCACCAAAAAGGGGGACATTGATGATCAATCTGCCCTCATGTAATTTTAATTAATTATATATTTATTTTGGTGATTAACAAAACCATGTCAAAGATTACTAACTCATATTCCATAAGTCTTGAGCACAGGAAATACTACAGGAAAATCAAGCAAATTTGGTAAGTATTACCTTTCTGAAGCAATATTAAGTTCAACATGAAATTTCTCTAAGTCCACATCGACTTTCCTTAAGCTACAATGATTTCAATAAAACTATAAAGATTTCATCATAACGATTTAATAAGTGCCTTAACGATCTCTTCATACATCTGAAACATCGTTTAAAGTTAAATAGGAATCGTTCTCGTAACGATTTGCTTATCGCAACGATTCCTTTAGTCATCGTAACGATTTGCTTATCGCAACGATTCCTTTAGTCATCGTAACGTTTTGCTTATCGATTCTTTTAGTCATCGTAATGATTTTGCTTATCGCAATGATTCCTTTAGTCATCATAACGATTTGCTCATCACAACGATTTCTTCATTGAACACAACGATTTGCTTCATGCAACGATTTCTTAAGTGTTCACAACGATTTCTTCATTGAACACAACGATTTGCTTCATGCAATAATTTCTTAAGTGTTCACAACGATTTCTTCATTGAACACAACTATTTGCTTCATGCAACGATTTCTTAAGTGTTCACAACGATTTCTTCATTGAACACAACGATTTACTTCATGCAACGATTTCTTAAGTGTTCACAACGATTTCTTCATTGAACACAACGATTTGCTCCATGCAACGATTTCTTAAGTGTTCACAATGATTTCTTCAGTAAACATAACGATTTGGTTATGTCTTACATCGATTTAGCTGAATTGACTTAATCATAACCATTCCATAAGTCATAAATGTATCGACTTCTTATGTACAACGATTTGCTACTGGTCAAAACATTGAATAGTCAAAGTCGTCACGCATATCCTTCTGACACCTTTGCATTTAATGTAGACTGAACGTATCTCTGCATGTATGCAGACGATAACGTCTACCATTATGCTTACTCTGTGTGTATCTTTTAGAACAAGCTATTTGGCATTACTATTTTGGTGAATATTCACATCAACGTTTACTGACAACAAGAGACAGCCTAGTTGTTTACTGTTCTAGTATTTAATGTATGCAGGGCCCTAAAGACATTCTGTCATACAACGTTGGACCATATAGACGCCAGAAGATCCTATCTCTTTGCATGCACAAATGGATAAAAGACTGTTGACTGGAAGCTTCCAAGTATTAAGCAGTCTAATGTCTACCAAAGCTAGAGACAACAGATACTTTAACGAATACTTTTCAAATTGAAGATATAAATACAAGACAGCAGTTCCAAAACAGAGGGATCAGACTTACCAACGAATACTACAAGCAAGTCTTAGAAATTCAAATCTTCTGTGAGAATCCAAGAGCCAAGCATCTCATTCCTGATCTGTCTCAAGCTCTTTAGCTCTCTGTGCTGCAATAGAAATCTTGAGAGAGAGCCTGTGTAGTTCTGAGAGAGACCATTGTGTAGATCTCCTTCTCTCAAGGCTATTTTTGCTTAAGATCGTTGGTTGTTAAAGCTTGATCTAGAGGCTTGATTTCATTGCTCATCTTTACTGTGTTATTTCCCTTCTGTGGTGAAAGAAGACCTGGTGGGGTATCCAGGGTGTTGTAGTTCCCTTCTGTGGTGAAGGAAGACCTGGTGGGGTATCCAGGGTGTTGTAGTTCCCTTCGTGTAAAGGAAGACCAGCTGAGCTGGGTGTTGTAGTGTCCATAGGGGGACTGTACCCTTGTTAGTAGAATCCTGAGTTGTTGCTCAGGGACTGGATGTAGGACCCCTAAAGAGAGGAGGTCTGAACCAGGATAATTCCTTGTGTTGTGTGATTGATTTCTTGTGTGACTATTCTTTATACTAACCTTCATCGAAGAACATCTTTGTGTGTATGTTTTAAGTACAGGTACTGACTAAGTAATTTTTAAAAGACTCATTCACCCCCCCCCTCTGGGCTCGTCAACTGGGAAACATAGAATCCAATTGAACTCTTAGTGAAGGGACGAAGATCTCATATAGGAGTACCGCATATGATTCGTATGACAGAGCATAGGGGGTTTACCCCGTAGGAGTTCGGATGGAGGTGCGGTAAGCCTATAGAGCTTCAATCAAGTGGTCTGGCCAATCAGTGTTATTATGAGATCTGCAAGTTTTCTTTATGATTTTGATGAGAGTTTTATTAGTAGATTATGTTTGTCCATTACCTTGTGGATAATATGAAGATGAATGATGCAAGTTTATACCATATTTACCACACATGTCGCGAAGCTCCTGTGAAGTGAATTGTGGTCCATTGTAGGTGACGATGTCCTGAGACACGCCAAATCTTGCAAGGATGTTGCGCTTGATGAATTTAACAACTGTTGAAGCTTTGACCTCTATGAATGTTTCTGCTTCAGCCCACTTCGTGAAGTATTCAGTGGCAGTCAGAATGAAGGACTTCTTATGGATTTATCTGGTTTTGTCCTCGAGTGGACCGACCACAACGAATGCTCACATAGCGAAAGGCCATGGAGCAATGAGAGGGTGAAGAGAGGAGGAAGGAGCATGGATCTTGTCACCATGAAGTTGGCATTTACCATAGTGACTAACAAAATGAGTGCAATCCTCTTCCATGGTAGGCCAGTAATAGTGTCTTAGCAACTTTTAGGCAATTGCTCTACTATTTACATGGCCGCCACATTCACTAGAGTGAGCGGCTTCAACAATGCTTTGAGATTCGATCTCATCAAGGCAACAGAGATAGACCCCACTGAGGGATTTCTTGTGGAGAATGCCACCTATGATCTTGTAACGTGCAGAGACATGGGGAATGGCCCGTCTATCAGAAGAGGTGGCATAATCAGGAAAGGATCCATCTTTAAGATAATTTTCATTGTCAAAGTACCAAGGATGGCCATCATCGAGATCGATTTCTGGCTGTTTTGAAAGTGCATGGACTTGAAGATAGGAAGACTTGAGTTGAGAGAACCATGGATCAGCATTGTAGACACCCGATTATGATTAATGGGTTGAATCACATTTCTTGCTATCTTAGTGGGCCCCTAATTGGTCACTCACCTTGAGCCCATCATTTGCCTTGATTTGAGCCCATTAATCCATTAAAAATGCCTTGAAATCCCGAAATCTATCATTTGAAAGAGTCCTTAGAGGATTTAACTCCTATTTAGCATGTGGTTAAAGAGGATAATCCAAAATAATTCGGATTCCTTGTCGCGACGCTATCTGGCCGTCGCGACTCTAGTCGAGGACTTCTTTTGTCACCCTGTTTTCTCCTCATCTTCATTCTTGCATACATTTAGTCCCTTGCATACGTTGTTCATCCCACTTGGTTAGATCCTCCTTGGTTGAGTGAGCCCTCTCACCTACGAGCACTCGTAGACTGACTCGGGCCCACCTTCCGAGGACCTCCGTAAGTCCCCGTGGCCGTACGCACGTTGCGGTTCGCTGGGCTGGTTGTACCTGTTGTATCCATAGTTTGAACTACCCCGCGTGAGTGTGTACCATCCTTAGTCATACCGGAGCACTTGAGTCCATTCCTATCAGGGACCGCATGACCGAGTGACATCTCTTTAATCAATTCACTTAAAAGGTCAAGTTCGAATCATAAGTGTGGACATCTCGTTCCGCCTCCGTCCTCGAATGCCGACTGGTGTGACCTTGTCCGACGGTGGTTCACGGACGTGCCGCTCCCTCGTTGGCGATGGAGGATGTGCCGGTTGACCCCGTTGACCCCGAGTTGACTGCGTTGACTGAGGAGAAAACAAGGGAAACCGGTGATGTAAGGGAGATGATTGTGATCGCCAGGGCCTTACCTGTGCCCAAGGGGTTGTTCTGATCACGTTGGAGTAGTAGCCTCGCGTCGCGGGTGATGGTGAGACTTCGACTTCTTCTCCTTCAGCCGGCCAAAAGAGAAGAGCTCCGCGGTCTTCTTTGGATCGTTCCTGCCACAGAACAAGACTCAATTAGACCCTAAATAGTGCAGCAAATGTTCAAAACGAAAGGTGGAAGGCCCAAAAGGAGAGTCCCGTACCGGTTGCGGACTTGAGAAGAGGGGTGGCCAAATGTTATGACCACCCTTCTTCCCTCCGTTTTTGGTTGGGAAACCCCTTTCTAGGTGTGTAGGAAAGTGACCTACGTGCCTAGAGTGTGTGGGAAAGAGTGTGTGACATGCAAGTATCTAAAAGAGAATAGAGAAAAGGAGGAAGAGGGGGGAGGTGATCCTCGTAGTTGTTGTTGCAAGCTCCTTCCAAAGGCTCCTTCAGCTCCTTAGAAGCTTCCTTGGACGTCCCAAGTGTTGAGAGGAAGAAGAAAACGAGTTGTGGAAGGTAGGGTGTGATTTTCTCTCTCCTCTCTCAAAGTTTGAGCATGTGGACGTCCAGCCTCTCCCCCCTTGTTCAGAGGGACCAAGGGGGACTTATATAGACAGTGAGCTCGGGGTTGAGAGCATTAGATGCTCAAGTGTGAAGAAACACACTTGTATATGTGGCAATCAATGTGTTTAAGCTCCAACCAATAGGGAGAGGCCAAATGGGATTTTTATTGGGTCAAGGGACTGCCAAGGTGGCCCATATACCCGTTGGGAACGGCCCCATGCGTTGCATGGGCGAGACAAGGGCGCTAGTGGGCTGGAATCTCGGGTTAGTTGCGCAGACCCGGTAAACGCTCTTGACGTCCATGGATCAGGCCGCCAACCTCATGCAGACGTCCATCGAGGTGGACGCCAATGTGAGTCAACGTCCAGGGGGGTTGCCGCCAACCTGTAGTCGGCGGCAGTCGATGCTGCCGTCTACATGGGATCCGAGGCTGGTCAACACATGGTCAAACGAGGCTTAATGGGCCAAATAGCCTTGCGGGAGATGGGCCAAATCTCGCGTCTACAAATGCCCCTCCGAGACGTCCGGCCTTGCAAGGGAGCAGAGCGGACTGAAAGGTTGGTGTCTCGGTAAACAAAGGACGCAGAGGGCCATCTTCGAGGATAGGAATTCTAGCGAACCAAACGAAAGAGACAAGCTAGAAACAAATGACGAATCGTCTGAGAGACAAATAGGGGTAGGAAAAGGATGATCTAACCGTGTAACTACAACTGCGACCCAATGGCAGGGTCCCTGGCATGGCCGTGATGGACTTTGACTAGTTTCCGGCGTGTCTGAGTCAAAGGAGTTGTAATATGACGGTTGAATCAGGAGGGTCTCGTAACCGGAGCTCACGGGCTCGCTGGCCTAATCAGGACGTCGGTCCCGAATTTAGGAGGTCACGAAGACAAGGAGTTGGTTGATCTCTCAAAGGATTATCAAAAGATTCTAACTGGAATCACATGCCTGGAAAGCCTGAAATCCGGAATTAAGCTCGCGGATGGCGAAGGCTCAAATGAACTCAACAAGGCTGCTTGATCAGTTGTTGAAAGCACGGTGGGACAAGTAAAGAAGGGGGCAACAAAGACCCGATATCAACCTGGATAATCATGAAGGACGAACCCAGTAGGCTACCTGAGCTGGGGAGCTATGGAGCAATCATATAATCTGTTGCCCGGTTGGCTAACCCAAAGGGGGGGGGTGAATGGGTCTTTAAAAGTTTATCTGATAAAAACCTGAACTCAAACAAACATAAAGAGTTCTTGAAAGGGATTAGTAATGGTTAGTAAAAACAACAATCACACAAAGAAGACAATCACACAACACACAGATTTATCCTGGTTCGGATCTCCTCTCCTTAGGAGTCCTACGTCCAGTCCCTGAGCAACCCTCAGGATTTCACTAACTGGGGTACAGTCCCCCTATGGACAAAAACAACCACCCAGCTTAGCTGGTCTTCCTTCACCCCTGAAGGGAACACAACACCCTGGTAACACCAGGTCTTCCTTCACGCACGAAGGGAAAAACACCACCCTGGAAACCACCAGGTTTCCTTCACACACGAAGGGAATAACACAGGAAAATTCTTGAGAGAAAAAGACTAGCCCCTAGATCAAGCTTTTACAAAACTCAATCTGAAGCTACAAGCACTGAGAGACGAAGATCTACACAAAGTGCACTCTCTCAGAACTAAACTAGCTCTTCCTTAATTTTTCTTCTCACAGCACAGGGAGCTAAGAGCCAAGATCGAAAAGACTGAATTTCTGGCTCTAGAGAAAAATTCGAAGACTTGAAAGCTGCAGAGTTCTAGCCGCTCTTGAATATGAATTAAATTTTCTCGATCGTTTGTCTTCCGAGCTTCATCTTGTATTTGTATCTCCGATTTGAATGAGGACAAGGAGATGACCGTTGTCTCACAGCTTTGGTGTACGTTAGACTGAAGGTTTTGTGGAAGCTTCCTGTCAACAGTCTTTTGTTCTTTGGAGCACGCAAAGAGATAAGATCTTCTGAGTTTGCTTGTAGTTCCTTCTGTGTCCGTTGTTGTAGGATAGTACATCCTTAAGGTTCTGCAAGGTTGAGCTTTAATGGTAGACAGCTATACTATCTCCAGATGTCAATCAACGTCAAAGCAGATAGACACAAATATAGTAGTAATACTTTATCGTTCTAAAAGATGCATGCAGAGAATACACGAGAATGGAAGATATGTTCTGTGTCCATGCAGAGATACGTTCAGTCTTTATTAAATGCATGGCAGTCAATCAGACGAGATGCGACTTTGACTATTCAACGTAGATTAAATCAAGGAAAAACATTTAATTAATGGAAACATGACTTATGCAGTCGTTGTGAAAATCTGATAGAATCGTTATGATCAAGTTGCTGTAGACTGATAAGAAGTCGTTATGATAACTTATGAAATCGTTACCACAACCAAGTCATTCTATAACAGATGATAAAAGAAATCGTTATGAAACATGGCAAGTCGTTGTAGCTCTCAAAAGAAATCGTTATGAAACATGGCAAGTCGTTGTAACTTTCTAAAGAAATCGTTACGACAACTTACAGAGTCGTTATGACGAGCAAGTCGTTATAACTTCTGAAGAAGTCGTTACGATAACTTACAGAGTCGTTATAATTAATGAAGGAATTATTATGGCTCTTCTGAAAAAAGATGTATGTAAGACTTACCACAAATGCTTGACTTTCTTTGGGTAATTCCTGTGCTTATGGCTAGATAAACAAGGTTAGAGAAACTTTTGACAGTGTTTTGTTTATCACCAAAATAGGCAAGTAATTAATTTAAAAGTACATGGGGATGGACTGTTCATCAATCTCCCCCTTTTTGGTGATGACAAAACTATGATCAATATTTAAGTAGTACTGAGTATTAAACAGGAATTAAAGTACTTGAGTCATGATTCAGGAATGTGTCAGACACAAGTAGGTAATCATTCTCCCCTTTTTGTCATTAAGCAAAAAGCAAAAGGAAAGAGACAAAGAATAAGAGACAATGAGGAGAAGGAGCACAATCCATTCATTTAAGATTGAGGAGGTACAGGCAAATAATAAGCAGGAGAGAGAAGGGAGGCATAATGAGAAATAGCTTCCCAGGCTTGCTCTTCCTGACGCTTGAAGAATTGCCTAAAGGCACCGCTCTCAATGGAGAAGGATGGTCCCATGATTGGAGCCATCTTGGATAGATAGAGGCTGCGCTGCTTGGTAAGAAACAGGTCATACTCGTCTGGATCCATGGAGGAGCAGGTGATGATTGTTTTACCAAAACTTGCACAGGCAAGAAACTGATCCATGGTGACAGGGTAGAAAATCTGTTTGTCCTTGAGTTCCTGGCGAAGAGCTAAAAACACTTTGTATCTTTCAGCCCAAACGAGGTAGGGATCAAAGACCAGCTGGATTGAATTCATATCCAAGAAGGTTGCAGGAGAGATAGGAGCTTTTCCTTCCCTGGCTTGAGCAGCATTCAGATGTGCTAGCTGCTGAGCAGACAGAGAGTAAAGCTTGGACCAATCGGAGGCATTCAGCCTTTCACATTCTGAGAGGAGAGGGGCAAGGACAGCAGAGTTGACAAACCCTCTATGGTATTCCCGGAAAAGAAATCTAGGAAAACCAACCTGAAGGCCTTTCTGAATCTTGATTCTGCCCATAACCCTTGCAAAACGCTCAAAAATGATGGAACCAACCGAAGATTCCATAATCAGGAAATGAATCTGAGGCAGGAAAATCTCTTTAGGTAAATTAAGAGTGGCAAAATCTACTCTGATTTCCTCAGACTGCTCAGAGTGGGTTAGGACCTTGATGGCTCTCTTGAACTGGCTGAGCTGAACTTCAGGTAAATTGTTGAGATACCTGTAGTTGTTGAATGTTTGGAAATGCCTGACCAGCTTGATGAGCTTCTGAATGGCAGGAGCCCAGGTGTTCTGGTGGTGAAACTGGAACCACTCAGAAAGGGTCAAGGAGTGATCCCTGGGTGGAAACCTTGCTGCCTTAGCCTGAAGGAAGCGACTGTACAGATCTTTATGAGATTTAGCCCATTGCTCCTCAGTTTTGGAGTGGGCTGAGGAGAAGATTTTGGATTTGTCGGCTTTAGACAGAGGAGTATAGGGAAGAATAACATCTAAATGGTCAGAGAGGTTAAGAAAAGGAAGATTGTGAAGAGTGGCAAAGACAACCTTTTGAAGGTATTCTTTGTACAGAGAGGTATGCTTGTGGGTGACTGTAAGAGAAAACCACAAGGGAGGGTAAAGAGGAGATGTGGAGGAAGAAAGCTTTCGTTTCTTGGAGACAGTACTGGAAGAGTCTGTCTTGGAAAGGTGGTCACCTACCTTTAGCACAGATTTAAGAATGACCTCTTCAAACTCATCCTTGATTTTATCAAGAAAGGGTGAGTCGACTTGGACATCTGTAGGAATAATAGTGATAAAGGAGGGAGGTGCAGGGGGGTTCAGAAATGCATCAGAATTGAGAGATCCTACTTCTGGAAGTGAAGATGTACCAGAAGAGGATGAGGCTCCAGCTGAGGATGCTGGAGGGGCCTCAAATTCTTGAGCAGAGGAAAGATGAGAAGTAGAAGAAACAGGAGAGGATGTGATGGGATGAGGAGGAAAAGGTGTGGGAGAGGAAATGGGCCTGGATCTGGGCTTTTTGAAGGGAGGTGGAGCAGGTGGAGCTGTGGAGTTAGAGGGTGGAGAAGGAGGAATGGGAGTGTTGGTAGAAGTGGGAGCAAGGGGTGGAGGATCTGAAACCACTTCTTCAGGCAAGGGAGGCAAAGGATCCAACACTGCCGGCCCTGGTGGCCCTGATTCCATCACAACTGGCCCTGATGGCCTTGAATCTTCAGCTGGCCCTGATGGCCCTGACTCTTCAGCTGGCCCTGTTGGCCCTGACTCTTCAGCTGGGGCTTCTGCTGCTGCTGCTGACTGCCCGGAGGGCTCAGGTACACTTGAGTGAGGCTCCTGAGCTGCTGGAGGAGCAGGAGCTTGAGCTCCAACTGCCTGAAGGATGTCAGATAGCATATTCTTCATGGTCCCCATTTCCTGATGAAACCATGTCATGGCAGAGCGAATCTGAACCAATTCCTTGCGGGCTGAAGCTTGGCTTAGAAAGATGGAGTTCACATCAGTCTGAAGTGAGCAAAGCAGCTCACCCTGAGCATCCAACCTCTCAATCACAGGTTTTAAATTGATGATAATCTTTTGCTTGACCTGTCTTTCAAATGGTGCATCAGCTAAAAGGGGTACTTCAGGAGCTATATCTTTCTCTTTGCCCTTTGTAGCTGGAGGAGGTGGATTATTGTCCTCATCAGAGCTTGATGAACTAGCTGTCTCCCCTTCTCTGGCATCCAAATTTTCAGACTCTCTCTGGTCTTCCTCCTGATCGCTGGTGGCTGGAGGTGCAACATCTGGTGTCTCTTGGGATTGCTCCCCCTCAAGTGGAGCATCTTCTGCAACTGCACCAGTCTCCCCCTGACAGGGAGCATCCATTTCCATTGAATTATCCTTAGGATTTTGCTGCTCTTCTTCTACTGGACCGTCTTCAAAGATGTGGCCTGATGCCACAGACTGCTCCATAACAGGCAGGATGTCTTCAGGAAGAATGTCCTCAATTCTCCTTTCAACAGGAGGCACAACTGGATCTGCTGTAGCTGGCCTGTCTTCCTCTGCCCTCACTGCTGTTGCTGCCTCTGACTGATTTCTGGCCATAGATGGCCCTTCCTGCTCTGTTTCTACAAAGACTGGAACAGAACCTGATTCCAGTGGCAATTCGGGCATCACAGAATCTGCCTCTGACTGGGTTTGAGTAACTGAAGGCTCACCAATGAGACCTTCACCTTCTGCAACTGAAGCCTTGAACCAGACCCCATTGACTACTGAAAAACCGCTCTTCTTTAAGTTTCTGGACCTGATAGCTTGGCCCATCTTCTCCACAACTGCCCCTGAGACATCTACACCGAAGTGTCTGAAGATTCTGGTGAGTAAATGGGCATAGGGAAGGGACACATTCAACTTGCTTTTAGTGTCCCAAATCTGCTCCCTGGCAAATTTCATTCTCTCCATCATCACTGCGGCCATATTGATTTCCTCATTTTTAATGGCCCAGTACATCAGATCGGAGTCAGCCTTAGTGCAAGCGGAGAAGGTTGCACTTCGGGGAACCAAAATCTGACAAACGATAAAGTGAAGGAGGCGGTTGAAGGCACTTAACTGATTGATATCTAGCTTGCCATCCCTCATCTTGAACCCTGGCCCAACAATCCCCAAACCCTTTTCTTGGGTATCTACAGAATGAATTCCACTGAAGCCCGATATGCTTACTCCAAATAGCATCCTAAGCAATTCCTGGTCGATTCTGATTACGGTGCCCTTGACTGAAGAAACGAGGGCCCCATCTTCTTCTGTTCTTAAGCATACAAAGAACGCCTTTACCAGGTCCGGATAACTTACCTCTGAGCAAGTGGTAAGCCCTTTCCACTTCATCTGGTCGATCTTCTCAATGAGGCTGCTCATTCCATTTTTCTGCAGATCTGAAACATCTACTTCCTTGTGACCACAGAGCTTTGTCTTCACAAAGGTGAAACGCTCCTCCTGCGCTGGGGAGAGGTATTCGGCGCTGTAGCCACCCACACTTCCGGCAATAGCTGGTGCGGCCATGGATTCAGGTGGGAGAAGGTTTGAAGGGGTGACGAGAAGGGTGATGAGAGGAAACCCTCAAACGATTTCGCGGGAAGGAGATGGAAGCTTCAAATTTGCAGAGGGTAGAGGCAAGAGTCGCTAGGGCATCGGCTCATGCGTCGGGACGAAAGAGGGGAAAAAGTGAATGAGGAAGAGGAATCGTTAACGCATCGATTTAAAGAATATAAATGCTCCAAAAGGTGAGGCGTCAGAAAACGACAAGCGAGGTTGACCGCCTTGAAGGACTATGACTTATCGGACGGAACGCTTAAACTGAGACTTTTGAATTGATTTTGACACAGAAAGAGAGAGAGAGAGAACCTTCTTAAATTCTGAGAATTTTTATACCAGCTTTAAATGAAGATCTTTTCACAAAATACACATGCCTAACTCCCTTCTAAGAGATGTAAATCTCTCTTCAGGTAAGGCCTTTGTGAAAATATCTGCTAGCTGATTATTTGTATCAATAAACGATATTTCAATATTGCCATTTGCTACATGATCACGAATAAAATGGTATCTGACCTCAATATGTTTGGTCCTGGAGTGCTGAATTGGATTTTTGGTGAGGTTGATAGCGCTGGTGTTGTCACATAGCAGAGGAATTTTCTTGACTTTGAGTCCAAAATCCTCAAGTTGTTGCTTTATCCATAAGAGTTGTGTACAGCAACTTCCAGCAGCTACGTACTCGGCTTCAGCTGTAGATAGTGCTACTGAATTTTGTTTCCTTGAGGACCATGAGATTAAACACCCTGCAAGAAATTGACAGCAACCACTGGTGCTTTTTCTATCTACCTTGCATCCAGCATAATCAGCATCAGAATACCCTACTAATTTTACATCACAGGAGTTTGGATACCATAGTCCTAGATCATGAGTCCTGGCTAAGTATCTGAAAATCCTTTTGACAGAAATTAAATGTGATTCTCTAGGGTCGGCTTGATATCTAGCACACATGCATACACTAAATAATATATCAGGTCTACTTGCGGTTAGATAAAGTAATGAACCTATCATACCTCTGTAGATCTTTTGATCTACTTTCTTACCATCCTTGTCATTGTCCAACCTAGTTGATGTACTCATTGGTGTTGACAGTGGCTTGGTGTTTTCAAATCCAAATTTCTTCAGCAGTTCTCTGGTGTACTTTGCTTGACAGATGTGAATTCCTTCCTTTCCTTGTTTGATTTGAAGTCCAAGGAAGTAGTTGAGCTCTCCCATCATACTCATCTCAAATTCCCCCTGCATTAGCTTTTCAAAATACTTGCACAAGGATTCATCAGTAGATCCAAAGATGATGTCATCCACATAAATTTGAACCAACAGTATATTTTTGGCTTTTGTTTTTATAAAAAGAGTGCTATCTACTTGACCTCTATTGAAACCATGTTTTGTGAGAAAAGAACTAAGTCTTTCATACCAGGCTCTAGGTGCTTGTTTTAAACCATATAGAGCCTTATGCAACTTAAAAACATGATTCGGAAAGTCTGTATCATCAAAACCCGGCGGTTGTTCCACATAAACTTCTTCTTTTATAAAACCATTTAGAAATGCAGATTTAACATCCATTTGAAATAACTTTAAATCTAATGCAGAAGCATAAGCTAGTAGCATTCTAATGGCCTCAAGTCTAGCCACTGGTGCATAGGTTTCATCAAAATCTATGCCTTCCTCTTGACAATAGCCTTGAGCCACCAGTCTGGCCTTGTTTCTTAGAATTACACCAGATTCATCCAATTTGTTTCTGAACACCCATTTAGTGCCGATCACAGGATGGTCTGATGGTCTAGGAACAAGTGACCATACTTGGTTTCTCTTGAATTGATTTAATTCATCTTGCATTGCTATTATCCAGGATTCGTCAGTTAGGGCTTCATTGACTGTCTTAGGCTCTAATTGAGAAACAAAAGCGAGGTAATCACAAGGAATCAAGTTACCTCTTGTTCTTACCCCTACCGATGGATCACCAATAATGTTTTCAGGTGGGTGATCTTTCTTGTATCTCCATTCCTTTGGAAGAGTTTCATGAGAAATTTCTTCTTGTTGCATTTCTTCCAGAGGCGGATCATCCTTATCTTCAAGTGATGTGTCTTTCAGTTTATTGGACAGTTCATCTGCGTCATCGATATCACTCTCTACTTCCTTTCTCAAGGAGGGATTAGTTTCATCAAAAATAATGTGTACAGACTGTTCAATCAATAAAGTACGTTTATTAAATACTCTATAGCCTTTGGGTTTAGAGGTGTACCCCATGAAGATGCCTTCATCTGATTTGGCATCCAACTTACCAATATCCCTTTTTCCGTTGTTGTGAATAAAGCAAGGACATCCAAAAGTTCTGAAATGGCTGATCTTTGGTTTCTTCCCTTTAAACAGCTCATATGCAGTCTTCTTCAGGATTGGCCTGATCATGACTCTGTTGACAATGTAGCTGGCTGTGTTGACTGCTTCTGCCCAGAAATATCTTGGTAACTCATATTCACAAAGCATAGTTCTTGCCATATCCAAGAGAGTTCGGTTCTTCCGTTCGGCTATACCATTTTGCTGCGGTGTCCTTGGTGCTGAGAAATTGTGCTGAATTCCTTGATCATCACAGAATCTAGCAAACTTTTCATTTTGGAACTCACCACCATGATCAGATCGAATGGATACTATGCTGAACTTCTGATCTTTCTGGATTTTTCTGCTGAAACTAACAAAATTATCAAAAGTGTCATTTTTATGTTCTAAGAAAGATACCCATGTGAATCTTGAGTAGTCATCTACTATAACAAATCCGAAATTCTTTCCTCCAAGACTGGTAGTTCTCATTGGCCCAAATAGATCCATATGTAGGAGCTCTAAGGGTTTTGAGGTGGTCACCACCGTCTTTGACTTGAAGGAACTCTTAGTGTGCTTTCCCTTAGCACAAGGTCTGCAAACACTTTCTAATTTACCATTGATTTTCGGTAGTCCTTCCACAAGGTTTCTCTTTCTGAGCTTGCTCATGCCATCCAAGCTGCAGTGGCCTAACCTTCTGTGCCACAGATCGGTTGATTTGTCTTTGCTGGCTGCCAGACACACATTTTGCTCTTTGAGTTCTTCAAGGTAGAGCACGTACAGATTCTTCTCTCTATTTGCTTCAAAGATGACTGCTCCATCCTTTAGTATGCTGCATTTTGACTCTTGAAATTTGATTTGATGTCCTCTATCACACAGCTGACTAATACTTATGAGGTTGTGCTTTAAACCTTTGACTAACAGTACATCTTCTATGACTGTTTTTCCTTTGCTGTTAACTGATCCACTGCCTACTACAGTTCCTTTTCCATTATCTCCATAAGTGACTGTTCCTTCTTCATCTTGAAGATGGGAGAAAAGCTTCAGGTTTCCTGTCATGTGCCTTGAGCACCCACTATCCAAATACCATTTGGATGCTCGAAGGTTAGCCTGAAATAAAGACATCAAGATTTAGGTACCCAAGTTCCTTTGGGTCCTGATGGGTCAGTATCATTATTTTTACTTTTTATTATCCACTTCTTATGTCTTGTTGGACAGGTGGATTTTAAATGTCCTAGCTTATTACAGTGATTACAACATGATGTTATTGTCACTCTTTCTATGTATTTAAAATTCGCTTTATATGCCACATCTTGTTCTGGAGTGAACTTAGGAGTTGGATATTTTTCTGGATAGATTATTTCTTCTTCATTTTCTGGCGGTATGTAACCTAAACCTCGTTTATTCTTACCAGATCTTCTAGCACCTTTTAATAATAAGGAATTCTTTCCATTTGTAAACTTTTCTAAGGTGCTTGCTAGTGTATTGTTTTCTTCATTTAATTCATTTACCGTTTTTCTTAAATCATCTGAGCTTTCCTGTTTTTCTAGGTCAATGATTTTTCTGTTCTTGTCTTTTAAGTTTTCACATAATAGTTCATTTCTTCTCTTAAGCTCAATTATTTGTTTTTCTAGTTCTTCATTTTCAGATTTTAAATCTGAGTTGGTATTTTCGAGACATGTGATATTTTTCTTGCTTAGCTTAAGTAGTTTACACACTTCTTTATACTTATCGTAGAGTTCATTAAATGCACTTTCCAAATTATCCGAATCTGAGTCATTACAGGAATCGAAAGAGGAATCAGATGTTACCTTATCCTCGGTATTTGCCATAAGAGCCAGGTTGGCTTCTTCTTCTTCACTGCTGGAGCTTGACTCACTGTCTGAGTCGCTGCTGTTGTCCCATGCAGCTGCCATGGCTTTCTTTTTGAATCTTCTGAACTTCTTGGAGCTGTCCTTCTTCTTGTGATCATTTTTCTTTAGCATTGGACAGTCTGCCTTGATATGTCCAGGTTTCTTGCATTCATAGCAAAGTGGCTCATTCCTCTTCTGATCTTTTCCATCTGGTCTCTTGAGATCTTTGTTTTTCTTGAAGTACCTCCTACCAGACTGGAACTTCTTCTTCTTTGCCAAGATTCTCTGCAATCTTCTTGAGAGCATGGCTTCTTCATCATCACTATCTTTGCTATCTTCACTGTTATCTAAGGATTCTTCTGATGAGTCCCCATTAGCTTTAAGCGCATTTGACTGCTTCTTTCTACTGGAGGATTCTCCTAGTCTTTCCATGTTTATTTCATGGGCCATGAGAGACCCGATGAGTTTTTCTACTGACATTCTCTTAAGATCATTAGCTTCTTCGATAGCTGTGACCTTTGCCGTCCATGAAGATGGCAAGGATCTGAGAATCTTCCTTACCATATCTGCATTCTCATATGACTTTCCTAGACTTGCTAGGCCATTAGTGATGTCAGTAAATCTACTAAACATTTGGGTAATAGACTCACCTGTTTGCATTTGAAATCTTTCATACTGAGTGACAAGAATGTCGATTCTTGTCTCCTTTACTTTGTCTGTACCTTCATATGTAATCCTTAACTTTTCCCACATTTCCATGGAGGATTTGCATGCTGAAACTCTGTTGAACTCCTTCTTGCTTAGAGCACAACATAGAATGCTCTTAGCTTTACAGTTCAAGGAGATTTTCTTTCTATCTTCATCTGTCCATTGTGCTTTCTCATTTGTGACGACCAGATCACCTTCTTCCACTATTGACCAGATTTGATAATCGTGGCCTTGTAGAAAGTATTCCATCCTGGTCTTCCAATACGTATAATCTTCACCGTCGAACAAAGGAGGTCTGTTGACAGACTGACCTTCGAAGTGACCTTGGGCTGCCATGGATCTTTACTCTTCAGATCGTTGGATCTTGTTCTTTGTCGAAGAGACTCGCTCTGATACCACTTGTTGCCCGGTTGGCTAACCCAAAGGGGGGGGTGAATGGGTCTTTAAAAGTTTATCTGATAAAAACCTGAACTCAAACAAACATAAAGAGTTCTTGAAAGGGATTAGTAATGGTTAGTAAAAACAACAATCACACAAAGAAGACAATCACACAACACACAGATTTATCCTGGTTCGGATCTCCTCTCCTTAGGAGTCCTACGTCCAGTCCCTGAGCAACCCTCAGGATTTCACTAACTGGGGTACAGTCCCCCTATGGACAAAAACAACCACCCAGCTTAGCTGGTCTTCCTTCACCCCTGAAGGGAACACAACACCCTGGTAACACCAGGTCTTCCTTCACGCACGAAGGGAAAAACACCACCCTGGAAACCACCAGGTCTTCCTTCACACACGAAGGGAATAACACAGGAAAATTCTTGAGAGAAAAAGACTAGCCCCTAGATCAAGCTTTTACAAAACTCAATCTGAAGCTACAAGCACTGAGAGACGAAGATCTACACAAAGTGCACTCTCTCAGAACTAAACTAGCTCTTCCTTAATTTTTCTTCTCACAGCACAGGGAGCTAAGAGCCAAGATCGAAAAGACTGAATTTCTGGCTCTAGAGAAAAATTCGAAGACTTGAAAGCTGCAGAGTTCTAGCCGCTCTTGAATATGAATTAAATTTTCTCGATCGTTTGTCTTCCGAGCTTCATCTTGTATTTGTATCTCCGATTTGAATGAGGACAAGGAGATGACCGTTGTCTCACAGCTTTGGTGTACGTTAGACTGAAGGTTTTGTGGAAGCTTCCTGTCAACAGTCTTTTGTTCTTTGGAGCACGCAAAGAGATAAGATCTTCTGAGTTTGCTTGTAGTTCCTTCTGTGTCCGTTGTTGTAGGATAGTACATCCTTAAGGTTCTGCAAGGTTGAGCTTTAATGGTAGACAGCTATACTATCTCCAGATGTCAATCAACGTCAAAGCAGATAGACACAAATATAGTAGTAATACTTTATCGTTCTAAAAGATGCATGCAGAGAATACACGAGAATGGAAGATATGTTCTGTGTCCATGCAGAGATACGTTCAGTCTTTATTAAATGCATGGCAGTCAATCAGACGAGATGCGACTTTGACTATTCAACATAGATTAAATCAAGGAAAAATATTTAATTAATGGAAACATGACTTATGCAGTCGTTGTGAAAATCTGATAGAATCGTTATGATCAAGTTGCTGTAGACTGATAAGAAGTCGTTATGATAACTTATGAAATCGTTACCACAACCAAGTCGTTCTATAACAGATGATAAAAGAAATCGTTATGAAACATGGCAAGTCGTTGTAGCTCTCAAAAGAAATCGTTATGAAACATGGCAAGTCGTTGTAACTTTCTAAAGAAATCGTTACGACAACTTACAGAGTTGTTATGACGAGCAAGTCGTTATAACTTCTGAAGAAGTCGTTACGATAACTTACAGAGTCGTTATAATTAATGAAGGAATTATTATGGCTCTTCTGAAAAAAGATGTATGTAAGACTTACCACAAATGCTTGACTTTCTTTGGGTAATTCCTGTGCTTATGGCTAGATAAACAAGGTTAGAGAAACTTTTGACAGTGTTTTGTTTATCACCAAAATAGGCAAGTAATTAATTTAAAAGTACATGGGGATGGACTGTTCATCATAATCGAGGAAAATCACCATTTTTTTTTTGAGCGTTAGTAAGAGAATGTTAGCAGTGAAGATGCATGCTGGTGTGGGTTGCCTATCTAAAATGCAAGTTAGCACCAGAGGAAAATTCTAAAGGCCATACGAATAACTGAGAGATCGCAAACCCCTCATGGTTTTTGTTAAAGGGGAACTCAGGGTTCACGGTCGCCAAGTTATTCGCCTCTGGTGGGGTCCTATGTTAGACATACCTGTGACGCTCAAGGTCGCATGAGCGTTCCGAAATTGAAGCGCAGCTTGTGCTTAAGATATCTGCAAAACAGCTCAAAGCACAAGATAATGGATAATGGCCATATAAAGAAATAAGGCATTTAAAAACTTCCGGTCAGTCAACGTCCACATCGATGGCCGCCAGTCATCCGGTTAACGTCCACAGATGCTGTCGCCAACCTTACACTGACGTCCACCGATCTAGACGTCGACCTGACAGCGGATCAGACCGAAAATATAGGTGATGGGAGTCCATAGGGACTCCTTCATCTCCTACCTCCGTCCCTCCCTGCTCCTGCTGCGAACTAGAGAGCAAAGAGACAGAGAAGAACAGCAAGATGGCCTCCTCATCAACCGGACGATCTATAGGTGCGAATCCCGGAGTTCTGAGTGAAATACCGGGACACCTGAGCGCATGTCTGGCCAATGGAGAGGTAAGTGATGATTGTTTCTGCTCTTTCCCGGGCTGAAAACGCCGCAAACAGCACTCTTACAGAACCCCGCCCTCATGCAGGAGATCCCGGCATTCCCAAGCCAAGGCCAGGTACGGGACTTTTCCTGGCTCGCGAATCTGGTTAACGCGATAACACTGGACATGTGAGGCTTTATCGGAATGTGGCACTTGAACTTCATGGTAGTCTTGGCCAAGAACATGAAAGAGATGTGGTGGGGATTCGACGCTCTGGGGGTGTTGGTGGAGAGATGGCATCCGCACACGCACACCTTCGTGTTCTAGGGTTTCGAGGCGAGCGTGCTGCTGGAGGAGGTGGAACTGTTCCTGGGGTGGTAGCGGTGCCTGGAATATGATGCAGCGACTCCTCTCCTCCTGTGGGAAGAGATTCTTGCTGACATCGTGCGGGACAAGAAAGAGGTGCTGCGAATGACGAACAAGGATGGGATCTTCCTGGACCGGCTGGCTTGGTGGCTGATCCAGCATGCTCGGGAGATTGGCGGGGAGAGAGCGACGCGAGGATTGACTCTTTTCCTGGCCGGGGTGTTCCTGTTCCCCACGAGCGGTGACTTCATCCTCTATGAGCTTGTGGGGATTCTGTCTCTGCTGTGGCGCGGGCAGTCACTTGCCCCTGCAGTGCTGGCCCACCTGTACAGTTCGCTCACCACCATGAGCCTAGGCGGACGCACGTGCGGGAGTTTGTTTCTGCTCCAGGTATGGATGGAAGCTCATCTAAAGTTTGATTTTGCTGATGCACAACCTACCCCCTCCAGAGTTTTCCTTCGGAGTTTAGTGCACTGCAGCAGGGCATGGTACGAGCCAGAGGATGAGATCAAGTGTATGACCGCGCATTTGAAGGGCCGAGATGCTTGGAGAGATCACTTAGAATATCTGGGCATGGATGAGTTCATTGTGAGGCCACTGTTTATGAGGACTATCGAGTTCAGAGCGCGGACCAGGGAAGACAAAGATTTATGGTTGATTGGAGCAGATCAGATGGTGGCGTATCAACCGCATCGGTGCCACTGTCAGCTTGGGATTCCACGGGGAATTCCCATTTCATTCAACGGCATCGATATGATAGTCACCGGAAGAAATGAGAGGCTGATAAAGAAAGCGATGAAGGTTTGGGCGAGACATACAGTGAGCAGGAAGGTGGGTTTGGCTGTTCAGGAGAAACGGGAAGAGATCTTGAAGTATGAGGAATACAATTATAGCATTCTTCCCGTTGCTTGTGGTTATTTCATGGCCCGCAGGGCAAAGTGATGTACTTTTCAGATCTGAATAAGTGTAACACAATTAGATGAATAAAGATTCTTTTGCACTTGTGTTCAATTGACTTGCATTGATTGATGTGTGGAATGAAATGTGGTGAAATGGGTGTGAAATGACCTCAAAAAATGTTCAAAAGACAGTGCTGTGAGGACTGAGTGCGGAGTAGTTGGCATCCACATCTATGGCCGCCAACCTCTGGTTAACGTCCAAACTCTGGTCGCCAACCACTGAGACTGACAATAGACGTCCACATAGGTAGCCGTCTAGTTTAAACTAGACGTCCACACCTAGCCGTCGACCAGACTTCGAGGTCTGACAATGAAAGGACCTTGACGTCCAGACCCTAGCCGCTGAAGGTACGTCGGCGGCCAGAGCTTGACGCCAGATAAAGTTGAACGGCCAGACCTGGACGTTAAATCAGTAAACGCCCCCCTTTTTTTGAACCGACGCCTTCTCCCGGCGCCATTTCGTCTTCCCAAACGCCGGGAGAAGGAAAACCGAACCTTGCTCGAACTTTGCTCCCTTTGCTCGAGATCACAATGAGGAGGAGGGAAAAGAGAAGGATTCTCCGGGACCATCGCCAACCGGAGGAGGAAGAGGACGAGGTGGAGATGGCCATGGCGGAGGAAGAGGAAGAAGTCGCGGTGGAGGATCTACTGGAGGGGGACGACACCGAGGGAGGAGACGAGACGGAGGTGGAGGCACCTCGACGACCTCGGGTGAGTACCCCAAAACCTCTATGTGAGTGATTTGATTTGGTGAAAAGAAGGGGAAACAGGAAAAGGGCCGTCGGGTCAGGCAAGAATTTGACGGCAACATCGGTTGCCGTCGAGTTCTTGCTGACGTCCAACCCCTTGCCGTCAAGGGGAACTTGACGGCAGTGGGCAGGACGTCTACACAAGAACTAAACGGCCACCTCTGGACACCAACTTTAAGTAAACGGCCATCGATACTGACGTTTAATTTTCTGTGTTCTTTTCCAGGGCAAAGGCCGAATGAGGAGCAGGGTGACCTGGGACTTGTGCTGGGCATGGTACCACGCGCTTCCAGAGGCCCAGCAGGCCCAGATAGCGGGGATGGGGTTCGGACATCTCCTGTCGGTACGCCCTTTCCACCCAGATGTGCCTTACCTAGAGGCGTTGAGGGAGAGATGGGAGGAGGACTGCAAGGCATTCATCATGCCTTGGGGTCACATGATACCCACGTTGGAGGACGTGGCGTATCTTACGGGACTGCCGGTTCAGGGAGAGCCGGTAGTCGGGTTGGAGAGGAGAGATTACTACGACGATGTCGTAGAGTTGCTGGGGCCAGAGTTCGTGGCCGGGAGGAGGAGACCGATCCGGAGCATCCTGCTCGGATCGTTGTCGGAGGCGGTTGGGTTGAGGGGGAGGAGGAGAGGACCCCTGGAGTCATTGGACGAGTTCTATGCTGGAGTACGGGGGGCGCTCGACCTAGGAGACCGGAGCGAGGAGCGCTCGGTGCGGATTTTTGTGAGCTACCTCTTCGGACGACTTTTGTTCGCGACGCAGTCATCTCAGATGAACTGCAAGTTCGTGCTGCTTCTCCGAGATTTGGCGCAGGCGGGGAGGTATGCTTGGGGGGCTGCGATGCTGGGACACCTTTTCTCACTTCTCCCCAGCAGCTCGCAGCGCTCTCAGAGCACTGGAGGTTTCGCCCCCTTCCTTCAGGTACGCAATTTTTTCCTTTAAAACTCAACCTGAATTTCAATTGATTAAATTGCTTGACTGACTGACTTTCTCTTCTTGCAGATCTGGGGGTACACCCGCTTCCCCATGGGGCGCGGGACACTTGTAGAGGGGCGCCAGATGATGGTGCCTCTCATGACGAGGTGGGAGGTGGCCCCGGACCCCAGGGTCACCGACAGGAGAGCAGGGGATGTGCGGGTCGCACTTGACCACTACCCGCACGATCAGGTCTGAAACCCTCAACTAGCTTTTGCATTCTTTCAATTACTGCTGCCTTTGATGTTACTGACCAGTGTTTTCTCATTCTTCTCAGGTGGTGTGGACCCTATATCGGGGTGAGGAGGACGCCTCGCACCCGGCGGTGGCGGCGGGTCGCCCTTTGTTCGACCGCCACCTCCTTTTACTGTGCCCCGGGACATGTGAGGTACTGTACTTGGAGTTGGTGGTACGGACCCTGGGTTGGCACCAGCCGGCCATCGAGGTGCCCTCCCTCGGGAGAGAGGGGCACTCACGTCGGCGGTTCTTTGCGGAGGACCGCGACTGGGGAGCTGACCATGGGAGCACCGTCGCCTACTGGCGGGCGGGCGGTGAGCAGGTGCTCCACCATGAGGGCCTCCAGGACAGATCAGCGTACCTGGAGGACTACAGGACACGATATGCCGGGCGACTCCGGCTTGACCGACGAGTGGTGAGTGAAACTCCTAACTCTAAGCCTTGGTCGGATCTGAATTTGAATTGATTCTAACCTTGAAGCATTTGGCAGATGCCGGAGTCACAGGCCATCCGCCTCTTGGAGGGGCGACTGGCCGAGCAGGAGGTGGAGCTGACGAGGCTCCGGGCCGAGGTCAGGACATTGGTAAGTAACATTAACCATTGATCTTGAAATTGACATTGATTTGATTTGGTTTCTGACCAAGATTTTGTGAATGCAGAGAGGAGAGCTATTGAGAGCGCAGGCGAGCCGGGATGTGGGGGCGAGCTCGTTTGCCCAGCCGGTCGGAGGGAACCTGGCGGTCCGCTTGCAGAGGGCCCTGGACCGAGCGGAGGCGAGGGTCCGGGAGCTTGAGGAGCAGGCCCGAGAGATTGGGGCTCAGGTAAGACACCAAACTAGCACTTTCTTTCAATGTCTACTGAATGTTCTAACATGCTTGCCCCTTGATATGCAGCGGCAGGGAGGAGATGTGGCTACTCTCCAGGCACAGATGGAGAGTTTGCGTCTGGAGCTAGAGGCGCGGATTTCCGGTCTGGAGGCCGAGGTAAGACACTTCCTTCCTTCCTCTTCTTCTTCTTAAACACGTTCATGACTGATCCTCTTTTGCTTTTGATGTGCAGCGGCGGACCATGGTGACAGCCATGGAGGAGTTGAGGGACGACCGGGCCACCATGAGGGGTCGCCTGCTCGAGGCCCGAGAGAGTCAGAGGGAGGCCGAGACAGCTCGGTCACGAATTGCCGCGGATTACGAGATCCTCAAGGACCGGGTGCTGAAGAAGCGCCGGGAGCAGCAGCGGCAGGCCCAGCAGGCGACGCCGGCGAGGACTGGATCAGCGTTCGCCTCCCTTGACGACATCGTGTTGCTAGGGGACCCCTCCGTGGTGCGAGGAGGGGTGCAGAGACCCGAGGCGTCCACGGCTTCCAGACCACCTCTCCCAGACCGGCGTCGGGAGAGGGAGGAGGATGAGGTGAGCAGCTCCCGCAGACAGAGGCCTGCGGAGGGGGAGCGGAGAGAGGAGTGAGACTTTTGTACCACCAGGGGCATGCCCCTGTCATGATATGTACACAGACTTGATTATTATAGTGGAATATGTGGATTTTTGTGAGCCTTTGTGCACTTGAGCGCTTTGCTTCCGTTCTTTGATTCCTGCATTTCACAACACTTAAAGAAACAGATTAGTGTGGATCTATTTTTAGCCCCTTGCCTACGATATACCTTTCTTGAGATCTGGTCAATGGGCTAATTTCTAATCAAAGATAAGAACATAAAATAACTGAAAGGGAAATATGCACATGTGTTTTGTTGTTTTGTTGATTTTTTTTTTTGATAAGAAAGTAAGGAGAATGTTAGCATATATACATGGTACCACTAATTTTTTTTAGTTTTTTTGGCTTTTGAAAATAAAGGAGAAATTTTGGGAGAAAATATGTATAGTGTGAAATATATACATCAAAAGACTCTCTTTTGTTATTTTTTTTGCTTTTTTTTTTGTTTATTTTTTTTTTGAACTCTAAAACACACATTCATTACATGTTGCAGTGTAGGGTTTACACGCTCTACTTAACCACAGAGGCCAAGAGTGAGGAGGGACGGGTGTGAATTCTTTGATGTTGGGCATTGCCCCTAGCCTTCTTGATATTTTCCACCACGGAGAGTCTTATACAATCAAATTGCCCCTAGTGGGAGAAATTGGAAGAAATGTATAGAAAATCATGTAGGACTTTGGTTCAAACTACTTTTTGTTTCCAAACCGACATCTCATATCAAGCAGACTTGGTCAACCATTGTTTTCAGGGGAAAATCTTTTCATTTCTTATTTCTTATTTTATTTCTGGGGTGGAGGCACGTACTTTTTGCTACCTCCTTGAGTTGGTCAGCCTTTTTCCGGGTACGTACTTTTTGCTACCCTTTTTGACCTTTTGGCTCTTCTTTTCCCCATTGAGGCTTGATTTGACATCTTGCCTCTTGCTCTTAATAGTTGCCCCTGTTTTATGGCGACCTTGTCCTTTTAAAAGAGAGTGGGTGGTCCCCTACTCGTAGTTTGTTCCGCTTCCGGACACGACCGAGTGGGAAGAGAATAGGGGAAATATATTGACCGAATGAGACCGCCCGAGTGTATTTGTGATTTTCCAGCCAAAGGGCAATACTTCACATCGTGTGGTGTGTGAATAAGTCCTACCTCACTAATGACCGAATGGAAAAGTAGAGACTTAAACCCGAACCGTTGACAAGTGATGAATGACTGACCGACTAAGGATAGAACTTCTTGAGGTAGACTGCATTCCATGGATGGGTTAACTCAACTCCCTCGGCATCCACTAATCTATAAGCGTTCCCCGAGTATGCTTCCTTAACAACGAACGGACCCTCCCAATTTTCTTGCAATTTGCTCCTGGGACCTGGTGCCTTTAAGATTTTACGCTTAAGGACCAATTCACCTACTTCGAATTTTCTTTCTAAAACTCTCTTGGCATAGAAACGTGCAATTCTCTGGCGGTACACCTGGGCGTGGTCAGCTGCTATCATTCGCCTTTCATCCAATAGTTCAAGTTGTGTTAATAAAGCTTCCCGACGTTGACCGGGGTCAAGTTCGGAATCCAATTGAACTCTCAGTGAAGGGAGGAAGATCTCATATGGGAGTATCGCATCCGATCCGTGTGTCAAAGCGTAGGGGGTTTGCCCCGTGGGAGTACGGACTGAGGTGCGATAAGCCCAGAGAGCTTCAACTAAGCGTTCTGGCCAGTCAGTGTTGTTGTGAGATTTGCACGTTTTCTTGATTATTTTGATAAGAGTTTTATTAGTAGCTTCTGCTTGTCCATTACCTTGTGGATAATATGGTGATGAATGATGCAAGTTAATGCCATATTTACCACACATGTCGCGAAGCTCCTATGAAGTGAATTGTGGTCCATTGTCGGTGACGATGTCCCGAGGCACACCGAACCTTGCAAGGATGTTGCGCTTGAAGAACTTGACGACCGTTGAAGCTTTGACCTCTATGAACGCTTCTGCTTCAGCCCACTTTGTGAAGTACTCCGTGGCGGTCAGAATGAAGGACTTCTTCCGGACTTCTCCGGTTCTGTCCACAAGAGGACCGACCACATCAAATGCCCACATGGCGAAGGGCCATGGAGCAATAAGGGGATGAAGAGAGGAAGAAGGAGCATGAATTTTATCACCGTGTAATTGGCATTTAGCACAGTGACGGACGAAATGGGTGCAATCTTCTTCCATGGTAGGCCAGTAATAGTGTCGTAGCAACTTCTGGGCAATTGCTCTACCATTGACATGGCCACCACATTCACTAGAGTGAGCAGCTTCAACAATGCTTTCAGATTCGATTTCATCAAGGCAACGGAGATAGACCCCATTGAGGGATTTCTTGTAGAGAACGCCACCTATGATCTTGTACCGTTCGGAGACACGGCGAATAGCCCGTCTATCGGCAGAAGTGGCGTAATCCGGGAAGGACCCATCTTTGAGGTAATTCTCGATGTCAAAATACCAGGGATGGCCATCATCGAGATCGATTTCAGGCTCCTTTGAGAGTGCATTGATTTGATGGGAGGTGTTGAACCACTCTATGGCTGTCCTTGTATTTTGGTGATAACAAAACTTATGATGATAACATAATGAATATTTTTGTTTCATCTGTGTCGCATCAATCCCATAGCAAAATGCTAAGTCTTTCATTGATGCAATATATGGCGCACTAAAATGATAAAATCGATGTTTAATCAATATACATCGATTTCTGTTTAAAGTGCCAAAGTATCAAGCGCCGCAACGATTTGCTAAGAAGTCGATGCCATAACGATTTGATAAGTGGCCATAACGATTTCTTCTTTGAGCGTATTGATTTGATAAGAAGTCGTTCCCATAACGATTCCTTAAGTGACCGAAATGATTTTCCAAGAAGTCGATGCCATAACGATTTCATAAGTGTTCGCAACGATTTCTTCTGTAAAGCGCAAGAAGTCGATGCCATAACGATTTCATAAGTGTTCGCAACGATTTGTTAAGAAGTCGATGCCATAACGATTTCCTCTTTAAGCGCATTGATTTAGTAAGAAATCGATCTCATAACGATTCTATAAGTGAGCGCAACGACTTGCTCTCACAACGATTTGTTCACATCGATTTGTTTATAAATGAGCAACGACTCTTCACATAACAATTTCATAAGTCATGCTCATAACGATTTCTTCATGGATTCTGTTCAAACACAGATTGCTTTTATATTTCAAATATGCCTGGCGCTTAAATGAAAAGTCAAATATCTTCTGACAAAAAGCTGCATGCATATTTCAGAGTCTTGTCAAAAAGATATGACCTCTATTTTCAGTATGTTAGCAGAAGCACAGTACCATGCATCGTTTATCATAAACACTCTTTTATGCTAACACTCTCTTCTATGCTCACAGACATCGAAGACCATCGGAGTCTGATTAAGACAAATGAAGAGGAGATGAGCAACGGCTAGAACTCCAACGGATCTCTTCAACGGATCTATTCTAAAGCTGCTCAATATAAAAGATGGAGCATTGCTGAAGAACACAAGAGCCTTTTCTTGAATATCCTTGAAGGAGTGTACATCTGTGAGAAGCACCTTCACGCCACATACACTCAAGGAAAGAGAGAAAGAGCCCGAGCCAAGAAGAAGCAATCAAGCGTCTCAAGCATTCAAGCTTCCGAGCTTTCTGTCTTCTTTTCTCTCTTCTGTTTCTCTCCGAGCTCATTGTATATCTGGGGAGAGTTTGGGACTGTGAGCTTTACATGAGTGTTCATCTTGTAAGGTCTCTCAGTCTGATCTTTCTAAGAAAGATCTGTGTCCAGCTGTAGGACTGTATACAGTTGTTAACCCAGCTAGGGGTTGGTGTCTAGCAGAACCGAACTGGGGTTTGTACCAGTTGATAACCCAGCTAGGGGTTTGTGTCTAGCAGAACCGCACTGGGGTTTGTTCCAGGAGGTTGGCTTCTTTACCTGTAAGAGAAGTGGGCTGCCTTCTTGCCCGGGAAAGAGAAGAAGACCTGGTGGGGGATCCAGGGTGTTGTAAGGTCCATAAGGGGGACTGTACCCTTGGTTAGTGAAATCCCAAGAGTTTGCTTGGGGACTGGACGTAGGACTTCCATGTGGGAAGGGCCGAACCAGGATAAATCTCCTGTGTCCTTGTGTGATTGTTTATTTGCTTCCGCACTGCTACTCTTTATCACACTAAACTAACCAAACCTTCAAGTGTTATTTTCTGTGTTTAAGATTCTATTTCAGATTTCAGAAAAACCTATTCACCCCCCCTCTAGGTTAGCTTGCTGCCGTACCAAAAGGGCCAACAAGTGGTATCAGAGCGAGGTTGCGGGTTCGATTCCCCCGGGTGCCGCTGGGGGGGAGTTTGTTGGTTAATTGCCATCGACTCCCTTAGGGAATCGCTGCCACTATGCTGTTATGGGGCAGCATAGTGACATCGGGGCCGGCAACCCAACCCGCCGCAGGGGTAAAACCCTGTGCGAAGCCCCTCATGCAGACCACAGCGTTGACGTGGTGCTTTGCGCTTCCGCCTTAAAAGATTTGGCTACCGCCTTCACTACCAGCTCGAGCTTTTGGTGCAACGGTAAGGGGCTTGGTCCAACAAGTGGTATCAGAGAGGGTCTCTGATCATTCAAAGAAGATCCAACGATCTTAGAGCAAAGATCTATGGCAGCTCAAGGATATGCTGAAGGTCAATCAGTCACCAGACCTCCATTCTTTGACGGAGAAGATTATCAATACTGGAAAATGAGAATGGAATGCTTCATTCGAGGCACAGACTTTGATCTGTGGCAGGTAATTGAGGTAGGTGATTTTGTTATTGTTCCTATTGAAGGCACTACTGCCATTACACCTGCTGATAAAAGTAAATTATCTTTAAACTTTAAAGCTAAGAACTACTTATGTTGTGCCTTATCCAAAAGAGAATTCAGTAAAGTATCCGCATGTATATCTGCTAAAGATATGTGGGACAAATTGAAGCTCACATATGAAGAAATACCCACTACGGACGAAATACCTACTGATGCTCAAGTGTTTAAAGAAACAAGACAGGAAGCTATAACTCCATCATCTCTAACTGTCGCCACTCAAGGGGAGCAACAGGAAACACCTCAGGAAGTTATCCTTCCACATGAAGAAGAAGAAATAAAGGAGGAACCTCAGATTGTGGGGAAGCCTCATATCTTTTTCAAAAAGGATATCTCTAAAGAAATAAGCGCTGAAGAAGCTTCTGATGATGAAAACGCTGAGGATAAGGCTCATAAAATCCAAGTAACTTCTCAGGAGACATCTTCTGTAAACAACTCCTCAGGTAGCTTCATCATTAAAGAAGAAAATGCCTATCTACTCTTGATGAACAAAAGGAAAAGGCATTCAAATGGGTATGGTTAGAGGATGCTCAAAAACATCCAATTGGTGACTACCAACTCTTCACTTCATTCTAATCTGAAGAGGAAGTAGTCATCCTTTAGTTTTAGTTTTGTATTTTTAATGTACATTTATGTTTGTTATATTCAGTAAGCTACAATGCTACTAACAGTGTTTGCAAGTTTTCTGTTAAGATGTATGCAGATAAAAATCCTGAAGACTTGACAAACAACATGTCAAAGGTCAAGAGCAACAAGATCAGACTTGCCTCACATTAAGAGGGAGTCTCTCACTCAGGGGGAGCACAGACTAAGGGGGAGTTATTTATTTATGTCAATCATTGTTGAACCCCTCTATGGTAAGAAGTTCTCTCTAAGGGGGAGAGAAATGCATGGTAAGATCCTTCCTTTTTGGTTAGTGACAAAAAGGGGGAGAGTATGTATGCACTATGAATTTTCTGTATGTCTCTGCATGTTTCAAGATTTAATTCTGCATGTTTTCATGATTTAAAGCGTTTCATGATTATCCCTATCAGAAAATTCGCATAAATTTTGTCATCACCAAAAAGGGGGAGATTGTTGAACCACTCTATGGCTGTCCTTGTATTTTGGTGATAACAAAACTTATGATGATAACATAATGAATATTTTTGTTTCATCTGTGTCGCATCAATCCCATAGCAAAATGCTAAGTCTTTCATTGATGCAATATATGGCGCACTAAAATGATAAAATCGATGTTTAATCAATATACATCGATTTCTGTTTAAAGTGCCAAAGTATCAAGCGCCGCAACGATTTGCTAAGAAGTCGATGCCATAACGATTTGATAAGTGGCCATAACGATTTCTTCTTTGAGCGTATTGATTTGATAAGAAGTCGTTCCCATAACGATTCCTTAAGTGACCGAAATGATTTTCCAAGAAGTCGATGCCATAACGATTTCATAAGTGTTCGCAACGATTTCTTCTGTAAAGCGCAAGAAGTCGATGCCATAACGATTTCATAAGTGTTCGCAACGATTTGTTAAGAAGTCGATGCCATAACGATTTCCTCTTTAAGCGCATTGATTTAGTAAGAAATCGATCTCATAACGATTCTATAAGTGAGCGCAACGACTTGCTCTCACAACGATTTGTTCACATCGATTTGTTTATAAATGAGCAACGACTCTTCACATAACAATTTCATAAGTCATGCTCATAACGATTTCTTCATGGATTCTGTTCAAACACAGATTGCCTTTATATTTCAAATATGCCTGGCGCTTAAATGAAAAGTCAAATATCTTCTGACAAAAAGCTGCATGCATATTTCAGAGTCTTGTCAAAAAGATATGACCTCTATTTTCAGTATGTTAGCAGAAGCACAGTACCATGCATCGTTTATCATAAACACTCTTTTATGCTAACACTCTCTTCTATGCTCACAGACATCGAAGACCATCGGAGTCTGATTAAGACAAATGAAGAGGAGATGAGCAACGGCTAGAACTCCAACGGATCTCTTCAACGGATCTATTCTAAAGCTGCTCAATATAAAAGATGGAGCATTGCTGAAGAACACAAGAGCCTTTTCTTGAATATCCTTGAAGGAGTGTACATCTGTGAGAAGCACCTTCACGCCACATACACTCAAGGAAAGAGAGAAAGAGCCCGAGCCAAGAAGAAGCAATCAAGCGTCTCAAGCATTCAAGCTTCCGAGCTTTCTGTCTTCTTTTCTCTCTTCTGTTTCTCTCCGAGCTCATTGTATATCTGGGGAGAGTTTGGGACTGTGAGCTTTACATGAGTGTTCATCTTGTAAGGTCTCTCAGTCTGATCTTTCTAAGAAAGATCTGTGTCCAGCTGTAGGACTGTATACAGTTGTTAACCCAGCTAGGGGTTGGTGTCTAGCAGAACCGAACTGGGGTTTGTACCAGTTGATAACCCAGCTAGGGGTTTGTGTCTAGCAGAACCGCACTAGGGTTTGTTCCAGGAGGTTGGCTTCTTTACCTGTAAGAGAAGTGGGCTGCCTTCTTGCCCGGGAAAGAGAAGAAGACCTGGTGGGGGATCCAGGGTGTTGTAAGGTCCATAAGGGGGACTGTACCCTTGGTTAGTGAAATCCCAAGAGTTTGCTTGGGGACTGGACGTAGGACTTCCATGTGGGAAGGGCCGAACCAGGATAAATCTCCTGTGTCCTTGTGTGATTGTTTATTTGCTTCCGCACTGCTACTCTTTATCACACTAAACTAACCAAACCTTCAAGTGTTATTTTCTGTGTTTAAGATTCTATTTCAGATTTCAGAAAAACCTATTCACCCCCCCTCTAGGTTAGCTTGCTGCCGTACCAAAAGGGCCAACAGGAGGGAGATTGAAGTTGAACAAACCATGGATCAGCATGAGACGGGATTCTTAGCCTTTGAACAGAGATGGTTTCGGATGACCTTCCTAAAGGGATGGGAATGGAAGAGGCCAGAGAGGCGAGGGAATCTGCTAGGATGTTTTGGGCCCTAGGAGTGTGGACAAGGGTGAGCTTCCTAAACTGCCGGATTACCTTTGCAACCAACTCTTGATATGGTTTCAACTTGGGGTCCCGGGTTTGGTACTTGCTGAGAGATTGCCGGAGTATCAACTGCGAATCTCCAATAATCCTTAATTCCTTGACTCCGAGCAACAATGCCATCTTCAATCCAACTAGGAGAGCCTCATATTCAACCACATTGTTCGTGGCCCGGAAGGTTAACTGGTAGGCGTGCGGGATGACTACCCCTTCCAGAGAGAGGAGGACTGCCCCTACCCCACTCCCTTTGGAATTTAGAGCCCCGTCAAAGTAAAGCACCCATGAAGGCTCACCATCAATGATGGCTCCTAACTCTTCATCGGGAAAGCTTTCGTCGACAGGAGAATACGAAGGTAAGGGGTGATGGGCTAGGTGCTCAGCTATGGCATGCCCCTTGATTGACTTTTGGTTGACGTAGGTGATGTCAAATTGATTGAGAAAGCTTTGCCACCTCATCAACCGCTCAGTCAGGATGGGCTTCTCAAGCAAGAACCGAATTGGGTCCATACGTGCCAGAAGTTTCACTTCATGTGCCAGGAAATAGTGCTTCAACTTCTGGACCACCCAGACGACGGCTGCACATGTTCTTTCCATGGCGGTGTACCTCTTTTCAGCCTCATTGAACAACTTGGATAAATAGTACACCGCTCTTTCCTTCTTCTCGTCGTCATATTGGGCCAAAACTGCTCCCGTTGAATCTTCAGTAGTTGATACATAGAGCAATAAAGGCCGACCCGGGACCGGAGGGGCGAGAACAGGGGGATTGAATAGGTAACTCTTCAACTCATCAAAGGCCTTTTGACACTTATCGTTCCAATCAAATTTTGCCTCTCCTTTTAGCATCTCGTAGAAGGGCTTACAGCGGGTTGAATGCTGGGAAATGAATCTCCTAATGAATTGAAGTCTGCCAATTAGCCCTCTAACTTCTCTGAAATTTTTAGGAGGAGGCATTTCGATTATTGCTTTGGCCTTGTTGGGATCAATCTCAATCCCCCGCTTGCTAACTATGAACCCAAGCAATTTCCCCGAAGAGACTCCAAAGACACACTTCTTGGGGTTCATTTTAAGCTTATGCTCTCTAGACCGTTGGAGAACTGCCCGGAGGACGTCAGCATGGCCATGTCGAGTCTTTGATTTTACCAAGACATCGTCCACATAGACCTCCATGTGCACATGCATCATGTCATGAAAAATTGCCATCATTGCCCTTTGATATGTTGCTCCTGCATTCTTCAATCCGAAGGGCATGACGACGTAACAGTAAGTCCCCCAGGGTGTTGTGAAAGAGGTTTTCTCCTGGTCTTCCTCTGCCAGACGGATCTGGTTGTACCCCGAGAAACCATCCATGAAAGATAACATTTCAAACCCGGCAGTGTTGTCCACTAGGACATCTATGTGTGGGAGAGGGAAATCGTCCTTTGGACAAGCACGATTAAGGTCTCGGAAATCTATACAGATCCTAACCTTACCGTCCTTCTTCATCACGGGGACGATATTAGCTACCCAATGTGGATATAGCACAACCCTGATGAATTTGGCTTTATGCAATTTGTCAATCTTCTCTTTGATCTTGAGTGCTAGCTTGGGATGTAGCCTCCTTAGCTTTTGTTTAACGGCGGTTGCATCGGCTTTTAGGACTAACCGGTGTTTGACCAAAGAGGTGTCGAGTCCCGGCATGTCCTCGTAGGACCAAGCAAAACCGTCGGAGAATTCTTTAAGGATAGCTACCAACGCATGCTCTTCTTCTTCACTCAAGTTGGCACTGACTAAGACTGTCTTCGGGGATTCTTTGGTGCCAAGATTGACTTCTTTAGTAGGTTCGTCTGCAGCCGTGGTGGGCTCGTCGAACCTCTTCGTGCCATCCACATAGGAGCTCACTGGGTCTTCCTCTTCTTCTGACCCAGATTCTCCTAACCCATCTTTCTCACTGAAATCTAGCAGATAGACTCCTAGACCATCATCTATAGAATCACCTTCTTCAAAGTCTGTCTCCACGAGGGCAGGTTCCTCAAGAAATTCAGGGACTTGACTTAATTTAGCACACCTCTCGGCCAAGGCCATGACATACTGGGCAGGAACTTGCCTACCTTTTTCTTTGCGAATGCATGGTTGAGAGGGACCAGACTCTCCTAATCCTGACTCTAGACTGGACCCTAAACCTGACTCTAAACCCAAATCTAAACTAGGATCTAGACTGCTATGCACAGGACAACTATGTACATGGGAAGTGCTCCCAGAGGGGTGAAAATCTAACGGGGAGAGCGTCGGCCCTTGGCCGAGCGGAAGAGATTCCAAAGAGGAAGGGTGCTCAACGGAGATCTCGCACTTCCAACTTTGATAATTGGCATTTTTTTTTAGGAATCAAGGCCCAAAACCATGAGTTGTTGACTTAAGGTGGCCTCGACTGGATGGGTGAGAGATAGAGATGGTGATAGGAGTGGAGTAGATGCGGATGGAAGATTAGAAGCAGAAGGAGATGAGGGTAGAGATGATGAAGAGGGGGATTCGGACCCAAAGAGTGAGAGGAGGCCGAAGTCATCACAGACTTCCTCTATTTCTGTCATCTCCTCTTCTGCTTCTTCTTCTTCTTCCTCACTCTCAGAGTAAGGCAGTTCCTCTATCAATGGCTCTCGGGTTCCCATTTGGGTGGGTCCTCGGACGAAGTGCTCCTTCAAGGTCCAGGTAAGAGGTTGATAAGGTATGAACGGGTCGGGATGGACCGGGTCTGGGTGAAAACCTAGACCGGCCTTAGGTAACATCCTCCTAATTGCCTGGACACTCTGGGTCTCCCCCTTTTCATCCGTACCCAACTCGCGGCCATGAACGTAGCCGATGTTCGCCATCACTTCCCAACCTTTTCCCGGGAGACATGGGACATGAGGTTCTACAGCGGGCTTGGGAGGTTGGCTAAACTCAGAGGGTGTGGGGAAGTCAAAGAGAGACATGACCGGCCTCTTCCCCTTATCTGGAACGAAAAGGTGTGGCATCTGCTCTGAGGTGATGGCATTAAGAGTCTCCAAAGTGGGAATGCTCTTGATCTTGATAATCCGCCCATTGTAAGGAAATTTGAAACATTGATGGGCGGTGGAAGGGACTCCTAGAGTCTGTTCTAGCCAGGGACGACCGAGGATGGCTTTGTAAGCCGGATCGACATCAAGAACTAGAAAGTCAGTGGACATGGTGACGGGTCCGACTTCCAGCTTAAGAGCAATTTTGCCTTTGGCAACCCTTTTGGAGTTGTCGTAGGCGGCGATGGTGGAACAGCTTTTCTCCAGGTTCTCTTCCCCTAAACCCAATTGCTTAAGGGTCTTCATCGGACAAACATTAATAGAGGCCCCGGTGTCGATAAGAGTAGAGTCCACCGAAACCCCATTGAGGTTGATGGTGAGACAGAGAGGGAGAGAACGACACTCGGGGGTGGCGAGATCCTTGTCCGAAAAAGAGATTGAGGGTCCTTGGGTGAGGGAGAGAATGGCGCCGGTGACCCCACTAGGAGGGAGATCATCGTTAACCATGATTTTCTGGAGGAACTGGAGGAGAGTGGATTGATGTGATGGGGACCTCCGAATCAATTCTAAAATAGACACCCTCGCGGGCGTCTTATCAAGGTGTTGGAGAATATCATATTCGGTGCCAGTCGGGGGCGGAGGCCCATTATCCTCCTCATCTTGGGTCGGCCGCGAAGGTGGAGGAACGATCCGGTTCCGAAGTGTGACATGGACGGCCTCCTGAGATTGAGGGCGGATAAGCTGAAGGGGTTTAGTAGATGACTCAGAGGCAGAGGGGGTGAGGATGGTAGTGTAGGCATCTTGAGGGGGGCGAATCAGCACTAAGGGTCTCTCCTCAAGGATGGCATCCACCGAGGTGGAAGGTTCCTGGGATTCTACAGTGGGACATGGATACCACTCATCAAAGCCCTCTACCCCCCATTGTTGTTCTCTCCTCACGACCCGGGGTTCCGAACAAGTCATGGTGTGGACATTTTCCTGGGATTTTGAGGAGGAGGGGTTGCTGTTTTGGTGATTGGGGAGAGGGTTGCTAAAGATGCCGAGGTCCTTTTTGGTGTACCTAGACTTGGCTATGGCCACCTTGACATCCTCCCAGTTGATTCTACCCTGGTCATTCATATCATAGACCCAGTCACGAAAGGTAAAGCAGTTGGTGATAAAATGACCATGGGCTCTATGGTATGGACAATATTTGGAGGTGTCAATCCTCGAGTTGTTATTCTCCCTTTGTGGGGGGAGTTGGATGGCATCACATGACATGAGGGCGGAGAACACGTCCTCAAGAGTCTCCGGGAGGGGAGGATAGTGCGACCTTTTGGGGCCAGGTCGGGTGTAGCCGGAAGAAGGGGGAGGAACGGCAGAGTAAGGCTTGGAAGGATGTGACGGGAATTGGTGAGGATTAGAGGGAGGGTTGGACGGAGGGATAGAGGATTTGTTGGGAGGCCTCAAAGGCTGGCTGCAAGCATTTACAGACTCATTGACGGTCACCCCTTCGGTGGTAGGTGCCGCGGGAGCCTTGCGTGCTTTTGGCTTTCCTTCAAAGAAGTGGGGAAGAGAGGAGTCCTTGATTTGATTTTCAACTACACTGGCTCTGTTGTAAAGATGTGAGAAGGAGTGGAACTCACTTAGCATTAAGACAGAACGGAGCACAGGAGTAGTGTTAGTAACCAAGAGGGTTATGGCTTGAGACTCCGGGATAGGAATGTCGGCTCTTGAGGCCATGGACCTCCATCGGTTGGCATAAGTTACAAAGTCTTCGTTCGACTTCATCTTTTCCGCCATCAAGTCGGAAAGTGTGGGGACTTGAGTGGCCATGTATGAAAAGTGCGAGATGAATCGCTCGGAGACTATGTCAAAATTAACAAGGTCAGATGCGGGTAGAGAGGTAAACCACCTCAAAGCTTCCCCTTCCAATGACTGTTGGAAAAGGTGAACTAAGAGGACCCGATCATATAACCACCGATGGGAATCCATGGTGAAGCCGGCGAGATGAAATTGGGGGTCGGAGGTTCCATCATACTTGCGGTATTTTGGGGCCTTGAAGTCGGGGGGAAAGTAAGCATTGGGGAGCTTGCAGTAGTTTAGTAGTGAATGAGGTTTAGAATGGGATAAGGAATCCGCTACAAGCTTCCTAACGAGACCTTCAACCTCCGAAAGGGGAACAGATTTAGATTGAATGAGGGGTGCGATTTGGGTAGGTGGCGAATAGGCGGAAGGAGGAGTGGGAATTGGAGTAGGCAAAGGAGCGGGAGTAACAGGAGGAATGAAGGCAGAGACGGGAATTCGGGATGGGGTGACTGGTTTGGGAGTGGGCCTAGATGTGGAGGCATTGAATGGGGATAAAGATGGAGTGGAAGGGGAGGTAGCTGCCCGGACAGTATGCTTTGAAAGCATAGAAATGATATCCTCGGGCGAGTACCGAGACATGAGTCTAGAAAACTCAGGGTCTTCTTGACTGTCTTGATCATGAGTGGGATTGACCCTTAAACTCACTTCTTCATTATCAGCCTGAGAGGATGATTGGACTGACTCCTCAGGCTGGACATTGGTGTTAATCATACCGACCATTTCATTGATATTATCATCATATTCAAAAGCCGGTTTATTAGCCATGTCAACAGGATCCAACCAAGTGTCCATTAACACACAGCCTATGGATTTTAAAGTGGTCAAAGTTGATTAACTTTACTGTTTAGACAGAAATGTGGGTTTCTACCAAACAATGTTAGCAATCAACGTCCCCAAAATTTTTAAAAAAAAAATTACCAAAGTTGTGTGTTGAGTTAAGTTGATTGGTAAGACCGTCCTCTCAAAGCTCACTCGAATCCCGGTAAGTAGGTGACTAGACAAGGTGGGTAAAGGTCCTCCTGCCCCGTACCGTGAGGGAATCCACGGAATTTAGGGACTTATAGAGTTTTCTTCGGAGCCAACTCGATTTACCCGAGCGGGAATCCCCGAGTAAAAGGTTGTAAACCGAAGAAGGGTGATCCTAGAAATGTGAGGGGAGGCTAGAAAAGAGGAGAAGAAGACCCCCCTGGAGACTGAGAACTGTTAGTGACAAACAGTAAGCAAACAAAAGTAAAAAAGAAGCAAAACAAACAGAAAACAGAGGAAAAACAGGTTTCTGTGAAACTCAACGGCACACTAGTTGACGCCAAGTTTATCAGAAATAAGCAGACGGCAAGATCGACTGACGCTAACAGACAGTAAACGGCACCCTAGATGGACGCTAATAAGAGTTCAACGGCAGGAAGACTGGACGTTTACCTGGGTAGGTGGCAAGATCGCTTGCCGTCTACCTGGATGCACTCAGACCGCTGTAGCAGTGTGGTCCCACCGTGATCGCCAGAAAAGAGGCTGTGGACGTCTCGTTCCGCCTCCGTCCTCGAATGCCGACTGGTGTGACCTTGTCCGACGGTGGTTCACGGATGTGCCGCTCCCTCGTTGGCGATGGAGGATGTGCCGGTTGACCCCGTTGACCCCGAGTTGACTGCGTTGACTGAGGAGAAAACAAGGGAAACCGGTGATGTAAGGGAGATGATTGTGATCGCTAGGGCCTTACCTGTGCCCAAGGGGTTGTTCTGATCACGCCGGAGTAGTAGCCTCGCGTCGCGGGTGATGGTGAGACTTCGACTTCTTCTCCTTCAGCCGGCCAAAAGAGAAGAGCTCCGCGGTCTTCTTTGGATCGTTCCTGCCACAGAACAAGACTCAATTAGACCCTAAATAGTGCAGCAAATGTTCAAAACGAAAGGTAGAAGGCCCAAAAGGAGAGTCCCGTACCGGTTGCGGACTTGAGAAGAGGGGTGGCCAAATGTTATGACCACCCTTCTTCCCTCCATTTTTGGTTGGGAAACCCCTTTCTAGGTGTGTAGGAAAGTGACCTACGTGCCTAGAGTGTGTGGGAAAGAGTGTGTGACATGCAAGTATCTAAAAGAGAATAGAGAAAAGGAGGAAGAGGGGGAGGTGATCCTCGTAGTTGTTGTTGCAAGCTCCTTCCAAAGGCTCCTTCAGCTCCTTAGAAGCTTCCTTGGACGTCCCAAGTGTTGAGAGGAAGAAGAAAACGAGTTGTGGAAGGTAGGGTGTGATTTTCTCTCTCCTCTCTCAAAGTTTGAGCATGTGGACGTCCAGCCTCTCCCCCCTTGTTCAGAGGGACCAAGGGGGACTTATATAGACAGTGAGCTCGGGGTTGAGAGAATTGGATGCTCAAGTGTGAAGAAACACACTTGTATATGTGGCAATCAATGTGTTTAAGCTCCAACCAATAGGGAGAGGCCAAATGGGATTTTTATTGGGTCAAGGGACTGCCAAGGTGGCCCATATACCCGTTGGGAACGGCCCCATGCGTTGTATGGGCGAGACAAGGGCGCTAGTGGGCTGGAATCTCGGGTTAGTTGCGCAGACCCGGTAAACGCTCTTGACGTCCATGGATCAGGCCGCCAACCTCATGCAGACGTCCATCGAGGTGGACGCCAATGTGAGTCAACGTCCAGGGGGGTTGCCGCCAACCTGTAGTCGGCGGCAGTCGATGCTGCCGTCTACATGGGATCCGAGGCTGGTCAACACATGGTCAAACGAGGCTTAATGGGCCAAATAGCCTTGCGGGAGATGGGCCAAATCTCGCATCTACAATAAGAAATCTGCGTTGTAAGCATGACAAATTGAGTGCTCTGATCCCCTTCTTCTCTCTGCCTTTCTTGCCGTGATAGAGTTAGGTGTGTGTTCCCCCCAAATTGGTTGGAGGGTGTATGCGTCATTGTTTAGGGAGATCGAGTCAGTCCCCCCTAATCCTCGTGCTTTATCATAATCCCCTCTTCGACATGGACCAATTTCGTGTCCTTGCCGACGATGCCCTCCCCCTTGGTTTGCTCGAGGAAGTGGCCCAACCTTCCATGACCAGTCTCCCGGGACATATCCAGCCTCCCTCTATTACTGGGATTCAATCCCGTCCTCCTTCTCCTCCCGGGGATGATGACCCCCACTCTCAATTCAGCCAGCTCCTTCCTCACCTCACTCCGGACCAAGTCCGAGAGTTCATAGCTACTGCCAAGGGGAAGCAACCTCTATCTCCCCGGGGTCAAAACCCAGCCCGACCGGCGGAGTCCTCCGTCCGCGTCGCTTCAGCCCCCCACCTTCCTTCATCTGGGGCAGACCCTACGCCTCTCCACCCTCGGGCCATTCATTTTTCAGAACCAAGCTGCCTCCCCCCACGAGAGGTTCGGCCTCGGTCTCCTCCCACTACATATTATACAGCCGAACCAGCTCTACTTCCTCGCGAGAGGTCTCACTCCTTTGAGCAGCCACGCTCTCTTGTCCCTACGCAGCAGATCCAATCTCCTTCCGATTTCTTGGCAGAATGGACAAGTATGAAGAAGGATCTTCATGACCTCCGGAGGCAAATTGATCCTCGGAGAAGGTAGCTGACATTGCCCTCCCGTCCTTCCAATACCTCCGGGTGCCTCCCCAGTCCGAACTCCCTGTATATCGTCGATACTCTGGGGTAGGGGACCCCTATGTTCATCTGATGGACTTCGTCTATGAATCGGCGCCGCACAAATATGATCGCCATCTCATGGCATATCTGTTCAGGAAATCGCTAGATGGTCCGGCCTTGGAGTGGTTCTATTCGTTGCCTCCCGAGGAAGCAGAGGATTTCCGAATTGTCCAAGAAAGATTTCTGCAGCAATTCCAAGATCGGGTGGGACCCGAATACTCTTTCGTGGATTTAGTGGCCGAGAAAATGAAGCCAGAAGAAGATTTCTCCAACTATGCTGACCGATGGCGTTCATTGGCCGCCAAAGTCCGTTGCCCAATGCCTGAGGAGGAGAAGGTGAAGCTGCTGATTTCCAACGCCACACCCGCCTACCGAGCTATTCTGGCCATGAACGACATCTCTACCATGCACCAATTGTATAGTCGAGCCCGTTTCATCCAAACCCAACTCAGAGACTCGCCTATACATTCCATGTTCGAAACCCCCAAGGCCCGTTATGCCAAGAAGCCGCAAGGCCCAATCACCGAGGGGATCCAGACCAATGAACAAGTAGGTGCTGTCAGCAACCCCCAAGGTCCAGTAGGTAGATCCCCCTATACCCAACAAGCCCAACAGCCTTGGAACAACAACAATAGGCAGCCGCCTCCCCAAGGACAAAATCCTCCTCAAGACCAGCGCCAATACTCCCAGGTCCCTCCACCACAAAATGGCTATGCACCCAGGAAACCGAACGGACCCAAAAGAGCCCAATACCCTCCATTGCCCGAATCTCTAGCTGATGTCTTTGCAGCCCTCATGTCCCTAAATGCCTTAAGACTCCCTCCTGAGAAGGCAAATTGGAATATGGCGGCCGATCAAACAAAGTACTGCGTCTATCATCGTCATCTGGGCCACAATGTGTCCGATTGCTTCCAATTCCGGGACATGATATACGACCTCCATGAGTAGAATCAGATCGATTGGGCAGAAATGAAGAGGTTGATCCAAACTCTGAGGGACCAGTAAGGCCAGAGGCAACAGCAGCAGCAGCAAAGGTGACAGCAGCCGCAGCAACAACAACCACAGCAACAGCAACAGCAATACCAGCCTTTCCAACAGCAATACCAGCAACAGCAGCAGCCGCAGCAGCCGGCGAACAATCTAGGCATAATCCGTAACCCCATGCCACAACACCAACCCTCTCCGAACCCTCAACCAGTTCCGCCACCTCCTCCGCCTGCACACGTTAACCCCGTTGTCCACCATCCACCACCAGGAGCCCAGTGGGTCTTCGATGACGACCATGAGGTGGGCCAACTTCTGGCCATTTCTCACGTCACGCCCACTGTTCCCGTACCCATATTCACCACGCCTCCTCTCTTTACACCCCATATTGCCACCATCACCTCACCATCCTATTCCCCCGTCGTATCGCCCATCATCCCTCCACCAAACAACACCTCTCTCTCCCCTACGCCAGCACCTCTACTAGCCAGCCCCTCTATCCTTGACACCACAACCCCTCCACTCCACCATAATCTCACCCTCCGGAGCGAGCGAATGTTTCATCGGATGTATCCTAACGCATCCATGCCTATGCCAGGTCAGCAAACCAACAATCAGCAGCAACAAGAAACAGAAGAAATTGATCCGGCGCCGGGAACTCAATATGACCTCCTAAAACACCTTGATCAGACTCCCGCCAAGATCTCCATATTGGAGCTCATTAAGAGGTCACAGACTCATCAAGACACTCTCAGAACTTTTTTGCAAAAAGTCATGGTCAGCGAGGACATGAATCCGGACAACCTACCCTCAGTGCTATCAATAGTGAACAGAGGACCCACCATTACCTTTTCTGATGGCGAGTTGGCCGCCCCCGAAGCCAGGAAAATGCCCTTGTGTGTGACTCTTACCATAAATAAAGTGGCAGTCGATGCGGCTCTGGTGGACACAGGAGCCTCCATTAATGTATGTCCACTAAGCACTCTTAGAGCTTGCAACATATCAGAACGTCAATTGCAGCCCACGCCTACCACTATTGCTGCATATGACAATTCACGACGTGCTTGTCACGGGGTCATCACTTTGCAAGCAGAATTAGGCCCTCTCGTTATGTCTGTGGAGTTCTATGTGCTAAACATTGATCACACCTACAAAGCCATCTTAGGGCGCCCATGGATCGAATCACTAGGGGCAGTACCCTCTACAGCGCATCAGTGCCTGAAGTTCCCTTTTCAAGGGTGGATAGTCAAGGTCAAGAGTGTGACCACAACCCACACGGTGGAAGCCGTTGAGAGAGTACTACCATTAGTATGGCCCTCCAATAAGCCCATAATCTCGGTGCTCGATGTCAACTACACTTGGGCCTACACTTTCTCTTCTAATCGCCCAATTGGGTCCCCTTCTATAATGACCGTCAGGAGGGATGTGAGCAAGAATGCGAAGGGGTGGGACATTATGTTCAGACTAGGTTATCAATCAGGGAGAGGCCTGGGTGCTCATCTCCAAGGGCAGAACAAGACTGTGGTCACCACCAAGAAGTTCACAAAGCGTGGCCTCGGATATTCAGAATGGGCCGCATTTTTACCCTCTTCACAGTCGGATCATGGTTCACTCACTTGGTCCCTACATGAGCACTTCGTCAAGGGGCCCATCCAACCCGGGTACAACACCACAACAGAAGCAGCAAGGTCAACTTATCAAGTTTTGGAAGAGCAGCGGCCCAGCAAGAAGAAAAGGGCTGAAGAAGAAACTGAAAATCCAGACCAAGACGATGTCATCTCGTCAGTCAGTGTACTATTTGAAGAATCAGAAGCTGGGGCAGAACAACCGGAATCAAAAGAGCCCATCTCAGCAGTAAATCGTCTCTTCGCTGAAGAAGATGTACTACAAGTAACAGCACTATCAACTGCAGTAACCACCGCCAGGCGACAGTTGCCCGGATTTGGTGAGGAAAACCAGTCAGATCGGTTACCCCCACTCATACAGGAGTTCTGGCCAGGGCCCTCCCGGCCTCCTACTCGTTTTATTTCATCCTTTCTCAAGCTCAATGTTAGTTCCATTCCTTTGCCTCTCCCCTTCATTGTACAAATCTCACCCTCCGCCGTCGAGGCGTTCGTCCGTCCTTCACCCCGCTTCGTCATTTTCTTCAATGGTTCGGTCTTGTCTTTTACCGAAACCATTTAATTTCATTTAATTCCTTTATAAAAAAAATGATAAAAAAATGATAAAAATAAATAAATAATGATAAAAAAAATAGAAAATTCAAAATCCTAAAAAAAAATTTCCTCCTGCTCCCGCTTCCGACGGCGATCCCCGTCACCCCCTTGTGCTCCTCATCTCGACAGCGATCCCCGTCACCCCCTTCCAGCTCCTGATCTCAACGGCGATCCCCGTCACCCCCTTCCAGCTCTTGATCTCGACGGCGATCCCCGTCACCCCCTTCCAGCTCCCGATCTCGACGGCGATCCCCGTCACCCCTCTCCTGCTCCCGCTCTCGACGGCGATCCCCGTCGCACCTGCTCCCCAATAGCCATCGTCGTCCTTTTCACTCGCCTGGTGGTCAGCCATGACCATTTCGGGCAATTCGGGTGAGGGGCCTTCTGCTCCCCTACACCCCGATGCTGATGCTGGCGCCCTGAGCTCGGGTGGCCCGCTTCCTCCTCCAGCCCCATCGGAGGATCTTCGCGGCCCTGCCGCACCTGTCACTTTCCCTTCCAATAAATCTCTGGACGCTTCTCCAGAGCCTCTTGTAAATATCAAGTCTAGCTCAAGTTCAGGGGTAGTTTCTAGTGAGTCCCCGTCCCCGTCTAGGAAGAAGAAGGGAAGAAGGGTAGTGGTGTACCCCGTAGATACCTCTTAGACTTAGTCCATAGATGTGGCGCTCTTCTAGCTATCGAAGAGTTCGTCAAGGAAGCGGTAGTTCTGAACTTAGAGGAGATATCGACAGAGGAAGGGCTAGACGATGGCTTTGGAATATATGAAATCGTAGCCGAAGAAGACCCATTAGATGAAGATGGTGTTGAGATAGAGGACGCTGCTGAGGCGTATGCTAGTGGTATGAGGAGATTCGATGAACCTACCTCAGCAGTCGACGAACCCACTAAAGAGGTAAATGTGGGAACGCAAGAGGACCCCAGGCTCTTGACCGTAGCATCTGGTCTCCCTCCCGAGGAAGAAGAAGTGCTCATAGAGGTGTTGAGGGAGTTCAAGGATTCTTTCGCCTGGTCCTATGATGACATGCCTGGCATTGACCCCGATTTGGTGGAGCATAGGTTAATTTTGAAGCCAGGGGCAATTGCCGTCAAACAGAAGCTAAGAAGGTTCCTCCCCCACATCGCTTTAAAAATGAAAGAGGAAATTGATAAGCTACACCAAGCCAAATTCATCCGTGTAGTCCTCTATCCTTTGTGGGTGGCGAATATCGTCTCGGTGATGAAGAAAGACGGAAGAGTGCGCATCTGCATAGATTTCCGGGATTTGAATAAGGCATGTCCTAAAGACGATTTCCCGCTACCTCATTTGGATGTTTTGATCGATAATACAGCAGGGTTCGAAACTCTATCGTTCATGGATGGGTACTCTGGCTATAATCAAATTCGTCTAGCCCCAGAGGATCAAGAAAAGACCTCCTTCACCACCCCATGGGGAACGTATTGCTATGTGGTCATGCCGTTTGGATTGAAGAATGCCGGCGCCACTTACCAAAGAGCGATGCTAGCTATCTTCCACGACATGATACATATTGATGTTGAGGTTTACGTGGATGATATCGTGGTGAAGTCGCAAACTCGAAGGGAGCATTCCTCCGTGCTTGCCAAGGTCTTCCGTCGCGCACAAGAGTATCAATTGAAAATGAATCCAAAGAAGTGCGTGTTCGGAGTTTCCTCGGGAAAATTATTAGGCTTCATAGTTAGTAAGCGGGGGATTCAAATAGATCCGCACAAGGCCAAGGCAATCAATGAGATGCCTCCTCCTAAGAACATATCTGAGCTTCGAGGATTGATTGGTCGGCTGCAGTTCATAAGGAGATTCATATCTCAGCACTCTCAAAGATGTCGTCCTTTCTATGAACTGTTGAGAGGAGGAGTCAGTTTTGAATGGAATGATAAATGCCAAGAGGCCTTCGATGAGCTCAAAAGTTACCTTATGAATCCGCCCGTGCTTCAGGCACCTATCCCTGGGAAACCCCTGATCCTATATCTGTCAACAATTGAGGACTCCCTAGGAGCTGTCCTTGCCCAACATGATGAATCCGGCAAAGAAAGGGCAGTCTACTACCTATCTAGGCTCTTCAATCCTTCCGAGCTCAAACTCACCACAATGGAGAAAACTTGTGCAGCGCTAGTTTGGGTAGTGCAGAAATTGAAGCACTACTTCCTAGCTCATAAGGTGAGTTTGATTTCTAGAATGGACCCTATTAGGTATCTCCTTGAGAAGCCAGTCCTCGCCGACAGATTGGCTCGCTGGCAAAGTTTCCTCTCTCAGTTCGATATCTCCTTTATTGTTCAGAAAGCCATAAAAGGGTATGCCATTGCTGAGCACCTTGCTCACCTTCCTCTTCCTCATAGTGATACGGTTCAAGAGGATTTCCCCGACGAAAACCTATCACTTGTCTCCCATGATCCCTTCTGGTCACTCCATTTCGATGGAGCTCTCAATTCTAGGGGACGGGGCATAGGTGCAGTCTTGCTCACCCCAGAAGGGATCACCATTCCTTTAGCTTATCAACTCCAGTTCTATGCCACCAACAACATCTCCGAGTATGAAGCTCTCTTGGCCGGTCTTAAGCTCGCCTACCTTTTGGGCGCGCGTCACCTTAAGATCATAGGAGACTCCCAGCTCGTCCTCCGGCAAGTTCTCTCTACCTATCGCACTCGTGACCCCAAGCTCAAGCCATATCAAGATCTGGTCACGCTCCTCGCCAAGCAATTCCGCCAACTCATCTACATTCATACTCCTCGCTCTCAGAACATCCTGGCCGATGCTCTGGCTTCGTTAGCTTCATCTCTCTCCTTCCCTCTCAGCCGTAGCGCTGAGACTATCACCGTTCAGAGATTAGAAGCTCCCTCAACTCAGGATCCTTGGTTCTCGAATCTTAGGAGCTCCCTAGTGTTGAAGGCAGAGAAGAAAGAAGCGAAGGAGTTGTTGCTTGTTGAATTAGGGGAGTTGATGGAAGAAGAGAGCCCGTGGTACCATGAGATCGAGCAGTTTTGCAGAGACGGTACCTTCCCAGAAGAAGCTGAAGCAGAAGATAGGCGAGCTATCCGTAGAGCGGCATTGAAGTATACCCTCGTGGGTGAAGTCCTTTATAGACGCGCTCTAAATGGAATGCTCCTCAGATGCGTGACCGATGAAGAGGCTTGGAAAATAGTGGAAGGATCTCACTCCGGTGAATGCGGAGGGCATGTGAATGGTCAGATGTTAGCCAAAAAGATCCTTAGGCAGGGCTACTACTGGCCGACCTTAGAAGAAGACTGTGCCACCTACGTCCGTAGGTGTGTCAGATGCCAAATCCATGCCGATAAAATTCATGCTCCGTCTTCCTCTTTACATCCACTATCTTCTCCTTGGCCTTTCTCCATGTGGGCCTTTGATATCATTGGGCCCCTTGGTGACCCTAATGCTCAGATAAAACAAAAATCCTTCATCCTTACTGCTACTGAGTATTTCACCAAATGGGCCGAAGCGGAAGCATTTGCAGAAATCAAAGGTTCGACCGTGTGCAGATTCATCATGAAGAACATCATTGCGCGGTTTGGAGTACCTGGCAGCATCGTCACCGACAATGGACCCCAGTTCATATCACAAGACCTTCAAGACCTTTGTAAGAAGTTCAATATTTCTTTGCATCATTCGTCTCCTTATTATCCGCAGGGCAACGGCCAGGCCGAAGCCACAAACAAAACGCTTTTGAAAATCTTAAAGAAAACTTGTGAGTCTAATAAATTCGCTGATTGGCCAGAAAAGCTAATTGAGGCTCTGTGGGCTTACCGCACCTCCATCCGCACACCTACGGGGCAAACCCCTTTCTCACTCACGTATGGAATGGAAGCGGTGTGTCCACACGAAATCCTCATCCCTTCGCTAAGAATTCAGTTGGATAAAGAACTTAATCCCGATGAACATCGGGAGGCGTTACTTACACAACTAGAACTCTTAGACGAACGGCGTCTAGCTGCAGCCGATCACGTGCTTTCGTATCAAAATAGACTCTCAAGATCTTTTCAAAAGAAAGTGATCGAGCGTAAATTTCAAGGAGACATGGTTTTGAAGCGAGTTTTCATAAAACCTGGAGGTCCGAGGTCAAAGTTGTCTGCAAACTGGGAAGGGCCGTACGTCATCAAAGAAGTGTACCCGGGAAACGCGTATAGGTTAGTTAACGCCGATGGTGATGAACTCTCTCATCCGTGGAATGGGTTATATCTTAAAAGATTCTACCCCTGATCGAAAGTCTTTGGATAACAACACCGATTAATAAGTAGCCATTTGCCAAATGTCTCGCTCCTTCTCATATTGACGGAATAATATTTATGTGCAATCACGTACTCAACATGGTAAACCTAGGGTTGTTGCCCCTCCATATACAGTGTTCTCGCTTAGCCCTTGCTCAGAGAGACAAGAGGTCAATTCTCTCCCTATTCGGACAAGGTCTAGGGGCAAAGGGAAAGCTAACCTGTAAATCTGCAACGGTATAAATCATGTGTTTGAAATCTCAAAAAGGGACGGGCAGTCCTAAGAAAAGCATATAGCGCGAAAACAAAGCAACAAAATGACAAAGTGAAGGGGCATGTTAAAGAGTGGCAGTACAGTTCCCCGCGGGACGCCCTTGAGCCCGGTCGCACGCATGCCCCGGACAAAAGAGAAAAATATTGTGGCCCTAAAGTCCCTGGACAACAGATGAATATCACATGTAACTGATTCGTTGCAAGTCTTACAAGTCAGCTACCCCAACCCCAAGATTAAGTCTTATCTCATTTGCATTCTTCCTATCCCCCTAAAATGACCAGAGAATCCATGCGCTTGGTCTGTGTTAGAACATTGATTGTCAACAGGGACAAGAAAACTTGGCAAACCTAATATGAATATGCGTTGCACATAAATCTTACTCGCCAAAGTGACGTAGAAGTAAGGCTCACGGTTAATTGCTCAACATTAGGAGGTGTTGTTATTAAAAGATTCCCCAAAATCCAAAAAAATCAAAAGATCCCCAAAATCCAAAAAAAAACCAAAAGATCCCCAAAATCCAAAAAAAATCAAAAGATCCCCAAAATCCAAAAAATCAAAAGATCCCCAAAATCAAATCCAAAAAAATCAAAAGATCCACAAAAAAAAAATCAAAAGATCCCCAAAATCCAAAAAAATCAAAAGATCCCCAAAATCAAAAAAATTTAAAAGATCCTCAAAATCAAAAAAATATATATAGTTTTTTAGGCGTGTACATATTCCTTTTCTTTAGCATGCATTATTTTCATGGTCTTTTCGCCTATTTAATAAGGCTCGGCCCCTTGACAAATTGCGGAGTTAGCTTTTATCATGTTCTGTGCAAGGGGCCGAACCTAAGAACGGATCTAACTTGTTCTTTTAAGTGTGTGCAGGAACAGGAATCTTAGAAAGCAGAGTATGGCGTCGCGCTCAGAATTCTCTCTCTCGCTTGTTTGAACCTCGCCTCTCACTCGTGTCAAACCATTCATTCATTCATTCATAAACACTGGCATAAAAATAAAACTGCACTAAGGTATGAACAAAATGTACATCGATAAGAGGGGAGGTGGCTCACAAGACTCCTCACTGACCGCCACCACTCTCCCCGGATCCCTCTCTCCTATCTGGAGGTGGCAACATCTCGCCACCCCCTCTGCCCTCATGAGCACTATCCTCGCCCGGCCGGCGCCTCTCCTCCTCCTCGTTCCTCCGCCTACTGGAGGAACCCGCTAGGTACTGCCCAACGGAGGCACCCGTCGCCCTGCTGACGCTCACGCCGCTCCGGCTCCGACTGCGTGAACGGCCGATGTCCGTCACAATCTGCTGGAGGCTCCGCGCCAGCGTCTGCTGTGCTAGCAACTCTGCACGCAGTCGGATGACCTCCTCCTGATCTCCGGGTGGCCTCTGTACCCGCAGCGTCGCCAGCTCCCGGGTCATCTCCGCCACCTGCGCCTCAGCAGCCTCCGCCCGGACGCGCTGCTGGTCTCTCTCGCTCTGCAGCGTCATGGCATGCTCATGAGTCAGCTCCAAGTCTCTCTCCTGCACAACAAGTAATCCATCAGCATCGTTTGGAAATAAACAACTCAAGTGTTTAAATGAACTTACCCGCTCCTCCAGATGCCTTCGAGCCTCCTCGGCTCTCAGCACAGCTCCTGCCAGTCGAGCCTCCATGAGTGATGGAGACCCCCCTGCGCTCCGAGAGGAGGAAGCACCACCTGCTCCGGCACCCCTTACTCTCTCCAGCTCACTCCGCTGCACACAAAAGGTTGGTCAGTTTTAAAATCTTGCTTAAATTCAAAGGGGCTGAAAGGCGAACACAGTACTTACCAACTCTGTCACCTGCCTCTGGGCTGCCTCCCGATCCTGCACCGCCGACTGGAGCAGGGCTCGGAGCGATGCGATCTCACCAGTCACATCCACCTGCAAGGAATTGTAAATCGTCAGTTTTAATCATTAAATCCCAATTCTTGAGTTGTGGCTTAGAAGGTTCTACCTGGTGTCGGGCGCTCTTGTACACCTTTCCCCCGTACTTCAAGGCGTACGCCTGGAGGTAGGCATCATCGGTGGTCGCGTCCGATCTGACCCCCTTGCCTTTCTGCTCCCAGTTCTCTACTTGCTCGCGAGCCCGCTCCCTCCAGTCTGTCGTGTCGTGAAGCCCCCGGAAGCTTTGACCCGGCCGGCGGAACCGGTCCCGGACAGGGAACTCCACGACACTCTGCCTGAAACCCAAAGAGCGCTGGGTCAGGAATAGGTTCAGAGGTAGCACGAGGTTCAGTGCATGCAACCACACCGACCTACCGAAGTAGGGGCGAGCCTGCACCAACCAAGGCTGTCCCTCATCACCCTCCCCCAAGTATGGCTGCCAAACCACCTGCAAAAAGAGAAGTAATCAGTCATTTCAAGCAAATAATTCCAAAGAAGGGGAATTAAGGATACTTACATCCAGATAAGGGTAGCTGTCGATTGCCTCCTGGAGGTGCTCCAACTGGTCAGCCAGGTGGCGAGTGTCTCGGCGAGAGTCCCAACGGCGTGCAATGGGCACGAGGCCCGGCCGTGTGAGCTCCCCTCTCCTCAGGGCTGGGAGGTGTAGATAGGCCCAAACCTGCAAAATAAAGGCAAATTAGTTGGCAGTTTAAGCAAAATTGAAGTTTGAATCTAAGAGAGTTAGGAGAGAAAGTGTACCTGAAGAAGGGGGTAGAAACCACTCGTGGACGTCTGCCGCTCGGAGGCGCTCAAGCCGTCGAACTGGTGCGCTAAGAAGGCTGCCCCCCAAGCATACCCCCCTACCTCACCTAAGTCCGCCAGCAAGGGCAGGAAGCGGCAGTGGACTGCGTCGCCCCTCGTGGCAAACAAGAGTCTACCAAGAAAGAGGACGAGGAAGCGGCGCAAGTCCAAGTCCGCCTGCGGCCCAGGCTCACTCGCCAACTCCCTCCTACTGACTCTAGCCAACCGCTCCAGATACTCATCCTCAGTCTCCCCGGCATTCTTCCCCTCCTCAAATAGACCTAGACTCTCCTGCAAGGCTACTCTAGGCACTAGGGAAGACCTACGCTCCACGGGGAGGTCTAAGAGCCGCTCGGCTAGGTCATGGTAGCAAGGGTAGGTATAACCACTCACAGCTCTCCCATAAACCCTGAGCCCGGTGATCCGGCTCACATCCTCTAGGCTGGGGATCATATGCCCCCAAGGGAACGCGAAGGCACTCGCCTCCGTGTCCCACCTGCTACGCAGGGCCTGGGTGAGGGCCGGGTCCACCCTCATCCTCTCAATCCTCAAGACCTGCCCAAACCCCATCTCATCTACTCTCTCTCTCTGAAAAGGGGGGAGGGCCAGGAAGGCAGCCAGTACCAGTGTCCATGACACTCGAGCCCTCATTTCACCCTGCAAAAGTTCATTCAATTTCAGATTCAAGTTTCATTTCTGTGTTCGGTCAGAGTCGCGACGGCCTTTGCAGCCGCGACCTTATCGCGACGGCGCGGGCCGCCGCGACCTTATCGTGTCGCCTTCATAGGTCGCGATAAGGTCGCGACTGCCCTAGACGTCGCGACACTGTCGCGACGCCCCGCCCCGTCGCGACAACATGTCGCGACGGGTCCGGCTGACGCGTCTCCAGATTCAAACCGGCCGGAGCCTTCTTTGTTTGATCCGTGTTTTCATGGGCCTCTCGCCCTACATGCGCCCTCCAGGGGCTCCGTGTCTCTCTCTACTATCATCATTCAAGGTTTAAGGCCAAGGGTACTTACCGATTTCATCGCCTTGGCCCGTTTCTTCCTCTCCTCTTCCACGTCCATGGCCGGAGTCATCTCCTCCTCGTCCTCTCCCATGACGGCCTCGGGCACCTCCTCCTCGGCCGAGGGCCTCTCCACCCGTCGTCGTGAGTATCGTCGCTCCGCGTGGCGCTTCCCACGCGATGAGCCCTCGCCACTCTCTTTTCCGCCGTCCATCGCAATGTAGGTCGCTTGGATGATGTCTTGGGGCTAGCAAGGAAGTCGGGATGCAGGGGAGCTAGGGGGGAGGATTCGAAGGTTCAGGGTTTTGAAAACCAGAAAGAAGAAAGGAAGGGGGGGGGGGGCGTTTGTTTTGAATCGATTGGTTCGTGACGCGACGCAGCGCGCCGTCGCGTTCATGTCGCATCAAGAAGGAACGTCGCGACATAGTCGCGACGCACCGCTCGGCCGCGACATAAAGGCGACGCTCCTGACCGTCGCGTCATCAACAGAGCGCTTGCATTGCACAGAAAATTCATTCTTATTCATTCATATTCAAAATCTTTACACTCCCTAATCCATCCTAAGACAACCTAGCAATGCTTTTAAGTACTTTCCTAATTACCATCTGGCCTACAAGTCAAATCAAATAAATCGAGCATCTCCTCCTGCAGGTTGGAGCGTCTTCAAAGCTTCAATGTACTCTTTGACCGTTTCATCATCTTCCTCCACCTCTGCTAGGATCACGCTCATAGCACATCCCTCCCAATGGACGATGGCGCTGCGCATGTCACGCTCGTCCTGCGCGTCGCCCCTTTTCCTCTCTTGGATAGGCGGGAAGTGTGAGAGGATTGGAACCACTGTCCGGGTCGCACCGCACTGGAGGTAGCAGCGGTCCGGGTTGTAAGAAACAAGCGCCTCGTTGCCCAGCAACCTCAAGGCAAGCCCGGTGCGCTGAGAGAGATGGATCATCTTGCCGTGCATGAATCGGGGGCGAGCGTCGAAGTCCGCCATGATCAGACGTCGGAGGTACCCGCGCCACGCTAGGATGCCCTTTATTTATGCCGTCTTGGACCAAGCCTGGGTGCTCGTGTGGAGTGGTCCGCCCACGTATGCCAGTGGATGGTTCAACATCGTCTTGCACTCCACAGTCAAGCCCTCCTCCGCCCGAAATTGGATGTGCATCCCCATCCATAGTTCGAGAGCAATCACCGATCCGTAGAAAGGCCCTCCGAGTGCTGCAGAAGATAGACCGGCATATAGATAACTCAAAACTGCTTGGCCGATGGTCAAACCTTCTGAGATAGAATCGATGATGCTCAGGTTGGCGAAGGAGATGGTCCCATCTTCAGAAGGAAAGAGGATGATCCCGCAGATGCAAATGGCCGCCGCCTTGGCAATGGCGCCGTGTCTCCCGGTTTTCCGCTTGCATTGCGAGACGACCCACTGTGCGATGGGGAGTAGGTGGACGTGCATGCCACTGGTCATGGAGCGTAGGTCGTTCTTCGTGGAAGTCAGCTTGGCCAGAATACTCCACGAGTTGATCTGCTCCACGGTGTATGATAATTTTATCTCCTCACCCCGATGGTAGCGCGGGAGACCGAGCATAACCTCCAATTCCTCCAAAAGTACGGTGGCTTCAAAGTCAGAGAAGATGAAAGAGTGTGTTTGAGTATGCCACAGCTCGGTAAGTGCAGTGATGCTATCCCATGTATGGACGATCTTGTTGTACTTCTTGATGAGTACTAGCACCGTAGACAATCCCCACTCTTTTAGGAGGGAGATTGAGGCAGACGGCAGCATGTCAAGCATCGGCAGCAGCCAGGGTAGCTTAGAAAACCGCCTATGACCAGGGAGGATCTGAAGAAAGGAGGGGGAGAAGATGAGAAGGAGAAGAAAAACAGAGCAAAACAGAAAAGAAAACAGAGTAATGCAGAAAGTGCAGATTCTCAGGAAGAAAATGCACTTACTTGAAGATCCGGGCGGGAATAGATGTGTCTTGGGATAGCTGAGAGATGCTGGAGATCGGTGTAGGACTCCCTAGCTACCTTTGGGCCGGAGTAGGGAGGGATAGCCTCTGCAAACTCTGAAAGCTTCCTCTTCATGGCTGCAGAGCTGAAGAAGGATGAAGAACTGGGAAGGTAGAGGATGCCAGGAGTTTAGCTGCGGGATTAGCAGTCCAAACCCTCTATTTATAGAGTCCTAAGTGTTAGAAACCCAATCTAATCCCGAAACTAGGAGTTAGGATAAGTCTAGGAAAGGTTTAGGAGTCCTAGTGCTAGTCTAGATGTCTTATGATAAGTCTAAGTCCCGTTTTTCTACGTTTTTAGGACTCTGTCCGAGTCGCGACGCCGCGATCCGACGCGACAATATCGCGACGGGGCGCTGCGACGCGACAATGTCGCGGTCGATGGGTGCGTCGTGTTTATATCCGAATGTTTATTTCTCCTGCTTGTGCTTTGAATGTGTGTTTCTTTGACTATGTCCATTAAATTCATATGTCGTCTTGTGATTATCATGCTTATTTTTCTCATGAATGATTCAAAAAAATTGAGGAAATGTCGTCGCAGGTAAGTCAGGTATTGTATCTCTACCCTTACTCCCGGCATTACTATATGATATGCTACTTATTATATCTCTTCAAGGACCAGCTGGTTCTCAATGTGCTCTGGGATTTGAGTTCCCCTTTACCAAAAACTATGATGATCTAGGTGCACGTTGTTAACCATTGGATAGGCCGTTGAGCTAGTTAAGATTGGGGACGATGGGTTCAGGCCTGCACTGCGGTTGCAGGTAGTCTCTTGACCCTTTTCTTATCCAGCTTAACAATATTATCCTTGATATATTTTGTATTTTCTCCTTTTCTTTGCATTCGTTTTGACGATTTCTTTTATTTTAGCCCAGCATGCATCATGTAGGACTTTGAGCCTTCCTGACTCATTCCTGACCATTGATGAGCTCTTGTTGAGTGCCCAATCATTCTTCATGTTTTAATGCGAGAAAATCAATTCCACTCCGAATCGGAAGGTCTGCCTCCGAGCAAGTTGTTCCCGTCAGTTTGACAAGAATTTCCCTGTCTGGATTCCTTATCCAATTTTTCCTTTTCCTTTGATCCGTTTTGGTTGCGAACCGCTCCCAGGACAGAGTCATGAGTTACCTGCCTGGCACGCACACGTCCTTCCGAAACGAAACCTGCAGGCCAATCGGCTAGGGTACCTCTCAATCGAGAGGTTGATCGTCCTCTTCTTTCTTCTTCTCGTCCAGACTTGTGCTCTTCTTTGCATTCTACTCGAGCAACCGACTCGGGGCTTTCACAAGGATTCCAATTGCTTGTTAGTTAACATCGGGTGTCTCCTTACCTTGGCTTCCACTTTTCAGTCCGCTCTGCGTCATCACCGTTCCGCCATCACTTCATGACATCTCCACGCCACTTTCGCTTCGCTCCCCTGCAAAGTAGAAGCCAAGGAGGGGCAATCTGTAGACACCCGATTATGACTAATGGGTTGAATCACATTTCTTGCTATCTTTGTGGGCCCCTAATTGGTCACTCACCTTGAGCCCATCAGTTGCCTTAATTTGAGCCCATTAATCCATTAAAAATGCCTTGAAATCCCGAAATCTATCATTTGAAAGAGTCCTTAGAGGATTTAACTCCTATTTAGCATGTGGTTAAAGAGGATAATCCAAAATAATTCGGATTCCTTGTCGCGACGCGTCGTGGCGTCGCGACTCTAGTCGCGACGGGTTAGGCCGCCGCGACAGCCCATGCATTATCCATGCACGTGGGCAATGCTGTCGCGACCCCCCGCACCGTCGCGTCTCTAGTCGCGACCCCGCGATCTGACGCGACAAGGACCGAGATCTCTGGCCTCCATAACCACATCCTATTTATCCTCCCATGCACTTTGACTTGGTCCAAGAGGTTTATCCCGACCCCTTGAGCACTTTTTCGGCCCTAGGGACTCTCCCAAGCTCCCCTAAGGACTCTACATCCGATTTTGATAGAGCTTTATCCCCCATTTGTAATTTCCACATCTTTTTGAGGAGATAATACCTAATATTCTCACTCTGAGCTCTATATAAGGAAGGCCCCTCCTCATGAACGAAGGGAGCCTCATGATCACCCCGAAGGGCTGCCAAAATTCCCTCTGAACAAGACTTAGACACGCAGCCACTCATTCCACTCATTTCCCTTCACTTGCTACTCCTCACAACTCATTCATTTCACCATTAATGGAGCAAGGAACGTGAAGAGGGCGACTTCAGCGATCTCCTGGACCTCTTGGCACATCATTGGAGCTGCATCCACGCCAGGAAGTCGTCCTAATGGGGCTCATCATCTCTTCTCTCCCTTTTCTCTATCTCTACATGCATTTTTATGTTCTTTTTAAATAGAGCACATCTATCATCCACCCACGTTTTCCCACACCTACAGGGGTTTAAAACCACCCCAGGTGCGTTCCCACCATGATCTCCCACCTCACTTTGTCTTTTAGAATAGATGCTACACTTTACATGTTCTAATAGGGTCTTTTCTTGATGTTTCGTTTGATTGGCAGGCGAGCAAGCAAAGTCTACGAGGAGCTCTGGTGCTCTAGCCGGCTGGAGGACTAGAAGAAGGTCTCTACAACAAATCTCCCGCATTCAGAGAACGCGACGGCCTAGGGTGACGCGACAAAGCCGCGTCGGTTTCCACTGACGCGACAACAGAGACGCGGCGGCCATGGCGACCGCGACACCAGGTCAACTTCCTGTTCTCTTCCTTTTCCTAGTTTAAGTTAGCCATTGTCTTTCTACATCTTTAGGCAACTTATCTAGGTGGCGATCACATCCTCTTTTCCATGCTTATAGTCTTAGCATCCATGTTCGTGTCGAGGGGAAGCCAATCCCTGTGATTACAAGCATGAGAAGGGATTTTCAATCTTTAGATAGAAATGGTTTCAAAAGATTTCCCTAGAGGGATAGGGGGAGAAGAAGCTAGGGAAGCAACTGAATCTGCCAGCATGCTCTGAGCCCTAGGATTGTGAACTAGAGTGAGCTTCCTAAACTGCCGAACGACTCTTCCTACCAAATCCTGGTATGGTTTCAACTTGGGATCCCGGGTTTGGTAATTACTAAGGGACTTCCAGAGTATCAGTTGCGAATCTCCAATTATCCTTAACTCCGAGCAACAATGTCATTTTTAGCTCAACTAGGAGCGCCTCATATTCGGCCACATTGTTTGTGGCAGGGAAGGTTAATTGGTAAGCATGCAGAATCACTACCCCTTCCAGTAAGAGGAGGACTGCCCCTATTCCACTCCCTTTGGAATTTAGAGCTCTGTCGAAGTAAAGTATTCATGAAGGTTCACCATCAATAATGGCTCCTAACTCTTCATCTGGAAATCTTTCATCAATGGGAGAACATGAAGGTAAGGGATGGTGTGCCAAATGTTTGGCAATGGCATGCCCCTTGATTGACTTTTGATTCACATAGGTGATGTCAAACTGATTAAGAAAACTTTGCTACCTCACCAAACATTCACTCAAAACGGGCTTTTCCAACAAGTACCGAATTGGGTCCAATCGCGCCAGAAGCTTCACTTCATGAGCTAGGAAATAATGCTTCAACTTCTGGGTGACCTAGACGACGGCCGCACACATCCTCTCCATAGTGGTGTACCTTTTCTCGACTTTATTGAACAACTTGGATAGGTAATACACCGCTCACTCCTTCTTCTCGTCGTCATATTGGGCCAAGACTGCTCCAGTGGAATCTTCAGTGGTTGACACATAGAGCAATAAAGGCCCACCCGGGACTGGAGGAGCGAGAATAGGGGGATTGAAAAGATAACTCTTCAATTCTTCAAAGGCCTTTTGACACTTATCGTTCCAATCAAATTTAGTCTCTCCTCTAAGCATCTCATAGAAGGGCTTACAACGGATTGAATGTTGAGAAACAAATCTCCTAATGAACTGAAGACTACCAATAAGCCCTTTAACTTCCTTGATATTCCTAGGAGGAGGCATGTCAATGATTGCTTTGGCCTTATTGGGATCAATCTCAATTCTCCTCTTGCTAACAATGAACCCAAGCAACTTCTCTGAGGATACTCCAAAAACACACTTCTTGGGGTTCATCTTAAGCTTATGTTCTCTAGACCACTGGAGGACTGCCCGGAGGACTTTAGCATGGCCATGTCAGTTCTAGATTTAACCAAGACATCATCAACATAGACCTCCATGTGCACACGCATCATATTGTGAAAGATTGCCATCATTTCCTTTTGATAGGTTGCTCCCACATTCTTCAGTCCGAAGGGTATCACGACATAGCAATAAGTCCCCCATAGCGGGGTGAAAGAAGTTTTTTCCTGGTCTTCCTCCACCAGACGGATCTGGTTATACCCAGAGAAACCATCCATAAAAGACAATAGCTCAAAACTGGCAGTATTGTCTACTAAGACAACTATGTGGGGGAGAGGAAAATCATCCATAGAGCAAGCACGATTAAGGTCACATAAATCTATGCAGATCCTAACCTTATCGTCCTTCTTCATCACAGGGACGATGTTAGCTACCCACTACGGATAAAGCACAACCCTAATGAATTTGGCTTTGTGCAACTTGTCAACCTCCTCTTTGATCTTGAGCACAAGTTTGGGGTGTAGCCTCCTTAGCTTTTGTTTGACGGCTTTTGCATCGGCTTTTAAGACTAAACGGTGCTCGACCAAAGAGGTTTCAAGCCCCGGCATGTCCTCGTAGGACTAGGCAAAGCCATCAGAAAATTCTTTAAGGATAGCTACAATGACTTTTTCTTCTTCTTCGCTCAAGTTGGCACTAATCAAAATTACATTTGGGGATTCTTTGATGCCAAGGTTGAACTCTTTGGTTGGCTCATCCACAGCCATGGTTGGCTTATCGAACCTCTTAGTGCCATCCACATAGGAGCTCACTGGGTCCTCTTCTTCTGACCCAAGATCTCCCGGCTCATCGTTTTCTTCAAAATCAAGCAAATATACTCCTAAACCATCATCTACTGAATCACCTTCTACAAAAACTGTTTCTACAAGAGCAGGTTTCTCAAGAAATTCTGGGACTTGACTTAACTTAGCACATTTCTCAGCCAGAGCCAAAACATATCGGGCAGAGACTTGCCTACCCTTCTCCTTGTGAATGCATGGCTAAGAGGGACCAGACTCTTCTAAACCTAGACCTAACCCTAGACTTGATCCTAAATCTAACTCAAAGCTATTATGTACATGACTATGTACAGGAGGAGTGCCCCTAGATGGGCGAGTGTGGGTGTTCAAGCTGGAGAGAGTCGTCCCCTAGCCGATCGGAGGAGACTCCACAGAGAAAGGATGCTCGATGGAGACCTCACATTCCCACCTTTGAGAATTGGCATTTTTTTTTTGGAGTCAAGGCTTAGAACCATTAGATGTTGACTCGATGTTGCCCTGACTGGCCAGGTGAGTGATGGATGAAGGATAGGATGTTGCCCAGCTAGCAAGCCCAGAGGGGGGGTGAATGGGGCTTTAAAAACTTCATTTATTAATCCTGTACACAAAAACATTCACACAAAATACACTTCGATGGATGTTAGTGATAGTGAAGATAAACAGCAATCACACAAAGACAATCACACAACACAAGGAATTATCCTGGTTCGGATCTCCTCTCCTCAGGAGTCCTACGTCCAGTCCCTTAGCAAAAACTCAGGATTTCACTACCAAGGGTACAGTCCCCCTTAAGGACCCTTACACCCAGGCGCAGATGCTCTTCCTTCAACTCGAAGGGAATTACAACCCCCTGGATACCACACCAGGTCCTCCTTCAACACGAAGGGAAAGACACCATGGATCCCACCAGGTCTTCCTTCACAATAGAAGGGAACAACTCAAGAAATAGTGATCAAAGAGATGATGTCCCTAGATCAAGCTTATAGAACACTACTTGATCTGAAGCAAGGACTGAGGAGAAGAAGAAGAGATCTACAATCAAGGACTCTTCTCAGACCGAAAGGCTCTCACTCAGATGTAAACTTAGCACCGAGAGCAAGAGCTAAAACTAATGAGAGTTTGTGCTTGGCTCTAAGAATAGCTTGCAGAAGGTTGAAGGCGTTGTTACTTGTTATTGCTCTAACCTTCTTCTATATATATCAACGTTTGAAATTCGAATGTTGGAGTGTCCGTTGTCTCTATGCATAAGTGTGCGTTAGACTGCATGGTACTGTAGAAGCTTCCAGTCAGTAGTCTTTTATCCATTTGTGCACGTAAAGAGATAGGATCTTCTGTAGTATCCTTTGGCTTCTATTTTGTCCAATGTTGTATGACGAATGTTTTCAGAAACCTGCATACATTAAATACTAAACAATAGACAGCTAAGCTATCTCTTGTTGTCAGTCAACATTAGATTGATTTTATACAGAAGTAGAAATTTCATTCTATTCTTCCAAAAAGATGTTTGCAGAATAAGCACAATAATAGAATATCGTCTGCATGAATACAGAGATACGTTTAGAGTAATAAATGCACAGACGTTAGAAAGATGTGCGAGAAAGCTTTGACTTTTCAACACAGTCAAAAGTGAGTCAAATATCAAGTCGTTATATTTGGCTTAAGTGAATCGTTATGATTCTATAAGCAAATCGTTATCAACAAGTTGTTATAATCAAATCGTTATAGAGTCATGAACAAATCGATGTACAAATTGTTATGACGTTATAAGCAAATCGATGTACTAATCGTTGTGATGTTATAAGCAAATCGATGTACAAATCGTTATGACGTTATAAGCAAATCGATGTACAAATCATTGTGATGTTATAAGTAAATCGATGTACAAATCATTATGACGTTATAACAAATCGATGTACAAATCGTTGTGATGTTATAAGCAAATCGATGTACAAATCGTTGTGATGTTATAAGCAAACTGATGTACAAATCGTTATGACGTTATAAGCAAATCGATACGATGACTACACAAATCGTTACGAGAGCAAGTCGTTATGATGACTAAAGGAATCGTTACGATGACTACAGGAATCGTTACGAGAGAAAGTCATTACGATGACTAAAGGAATCGTTACGAGAGCAAATCGTTATGATTACTAAAGAAATCGTTATGAGAGCAAATGTTATGATTACTAAAGAAATCGTTACGAGAGCAAATCATTATGAGAGCAAATCGTTATGATCACTTATCGAATCGTTGCGATCACTTATCGAATATGAAATCTTTATGAATGTAAGGAAATCGTTATAAACTTACACAGATATAATGCTTCAAACTTACATTGTTGTATAGTGATGAATACTTACATCAAGGTTGATTTGCTTGTTTACCCTTGGTTTATTTCCTATGCTTGAAATCTCATAATAAATTGTTAGATTAAACATTTATCATTGTTTTGTTAATCATCAAAATAGATATGTAATTAATTTAAATTACATGGGGATAAAATGATCATCAATCTCTCCCTTTTTGGTGATGACAAAACTTAACAATTAGCAAAGATGATTTGAAATAAGTCTAAGCATTCTTGCGAAAAGAATTATAAGGGAAATATTTCAGAAATGCTATATTTCTCCCCCTTTTTGTCATGTAAGCAAAAAGATACAAGAGCTTGAGACAAAGAAAGAGAGAAAAGATCAAAGAAAGAGAGAAACAAAGAGATTTATGGAGCATTGAAGGGTTTAGAGAGATAGAAGGCAGGAGACAAGAGTGATGCAAAGCGCCTAATGATAGGTAGCGCTTGGCGTTCCTGCTCTTCAAAATAGGCTTGAAATGCTCCAAGCTCAATACAATAGGAGGGTCCCATGGTGGGAGTCATCCTCTTGATGTGAAGCTGACTCTGATCTGATATGAAATCCTAGTATTTGACATTGCCAAGAGCTACCTTGTAGGAGATGAAGCAACCAAAACTGGCAAACTGAAGAAACTGAGTGATTTTAAAGGGATGGAAGATCTGATGCTGCCGAAATTCCTTCTTTAATTCTAGAAAGACCATGTACCATTCTTCCCATTTCAGGAAGGAGTCCCGGACAAGGTGAAGAGAATTTGCATCCAGAAATTCAGCGGGAGTCAGAAGAGGTTGATGGGAGCGAGCCTGAGAAGTATTCAACTCTTGAAGGTGTTGAGCGGACAAAGTGTAGAGCTTTTCCCAATCAGCAGGTGACAGACGCTCACATTCAGATAGAATAGGGGCAAGGACATCTGCCTTGAGGTACCCCTGAAGATACTGCTTGAAGACAAATCTATGAAACGTGAGGTTGCGACCTTCTTGCACAGAGAGCCTAGCCATAACCTGAGCAGCTCGCTCAAACATGAGAGTTCCCACATATGAATCCATGATCAGGGAGTGAAGTGGAGGAAGGAACACCACATCAGGAATGACCAAAGTGGCAAAGTCAACTCGGAGAGGTTCGGTGTGAGCAACCCTAGAATTGAGATCATGGATGGCTTGCCTGAACTGGCCCAGCTGCACCTCAGGAATGTTATGAAGATAGCAGTAATCGTAGTACATTTTGTATTGCCAGATGAACTTGATTTCCTTCTGAATGAAGGGTCCAAAAAGATTTTTATGATGAATCTGAAACCATTCAGAGAGAGAGAGAGGAGCTTCTCTGGGTGGATATCTGGCGGCCTGAGTACGACGAAAGTGATTGTACAGATCTCTGTTACTCTGAGCCCATTGTTCTTCAGTTTTGGCTTCAGTCATGGAAAAAAAATTTGACTGTTGAGCCTTGGAAAGAAAAGCATAAGGGAAAATGGTATTGAGATGGGCCGAAAGATTTTGGAAAGGAAGGCCAAAAAGGTGAGCAAACACTACCTTTTGAAGAAATTCATCATAGATAGGTTGTTGCTTATTGGAAATGGAAAGAGAGAACCAAAGGGGAGGATAACAAGGTTCAGAAGAGACAGGATGGGTGGAAGTGAGTCTCCTCTTCTTAGGAATAGGACTGGAAGAGCCTGTCCTATGAGAGTGGGTCCCAACAGCCAGGACTGAACGAAGTATTGCTACTTCGAATTCATCCTTGATGTCCTGGATTTCTGTGTGAGCTAATTGGGCACCCTCAGGAATAATAGTAATGAAAGAAGGGGGTGTTTGTGGATGGAAGAGGGAAGCAGGGGTGATGGAAGGGAGATCAGAAGGCCCTAAAGAAGAAGGACCACTAGAAGAGGCTCCTGCTGAAGAAGATGCAGGAGGAACATCAACAGAAGATAAGGGTGGAGGAATGATGGTAGAGGAAGTAGGAGATGAAGGAGTTTGGGAATAAAAAGGTGTAGGTGAGGAAATGGTTCTGGAACGGGGTCGTTTGAAGGTGAGAGGAGCTGGAGGAGCAGTGGATGAGGTGGGTGGAGAAGGAGGTGCTGGAGTGGGAAGGGTAGGAAGGACAGAGGGCTCTGGAGCTACAGCCTGATCTTCTTCTCTTGCAGCCACAGATTCCACTGGAGGAAAAGCAACCTCTACTGGCCCTGCTGGCCCAGATTCCTCAACAGCAACTACTTGTTCAGCGTGCTCATCCGCAACAGGAATTGGCCCTGGTCGCCCTGCAGGTTTTTCAGACAAAGGCCCTGATGGCCACTCTTCCTTTTGTTGCTGCTATGCAATGACAAGCCCTGATGGCCTATTAGACTCTTCACTTGGCCCTGCACTACCAAAAGGAGGGGCATGAGATGGTAAGTGTTCAATCAAAAATGTTGACAAATCTACAAGCATATTCCTTAGACTGTCATAATCTTTTCGAAGGCTTTCAAGTTCAGATGACAGTGCCCCTAATGAACGGGCAGATGAGCTTTGACTAATAAAAATGGAGGCCATATCTGACCTCACGGAACACAAAAGTTTGCCTTGCTCATCCAGGTGCTCAACAACAGGTTTCAAATTGATTTTCAACTTCTTTTTCCCAGATCTCCTGTGTGGCTTACTGGTGAGGAGAGGAACTTCTTTAGCCACATTTTTTCTTTTGTCTTCTCTTGCCCTAACCACGAGCTCTTCATGATCAACATTTTCAATTTCTTCTTCTGAGGCACTTTCCACAATGCCTTCTCTAAACAGATCATCAATGGGGACATTGGCATTTTGTTCCCCCTGAACTGCTATTGCCTCTTTCTCAATTGATTGCTCCCCCTGAACTGGAGCATCTTTGATAGGCACATCTTCAGTCTCTATTCTTTCTTCCCCCTGAATGGGAGCTTCTTCCTTAACAATCGAATCAATGTGGCCTGATGCCACGGTTTCTGCAATTTGAACTTCACTAACTACTGGAGCCCTTAAAGAGCTTTGGATGGATTCCAGTACATCTCTGAGTACTAAGCCTACTCGGGAAAGTAGACACCCGATTATAACTAATGGGTTGAACCACATTTCTTGCTATCTTAGTGGGCCCCTAATTAGTCACTCACCTTGAGCCCATCATTTGCCTTGATTTGAGCCCATTAATCCATCAAAAATGCCTTGAAATCCTGAAATCTATCATTTGAAAGAGTCCTTAGAGAATTTGACTCCTATTTTAGCATGTGGTTGAAAAGAATAATCCAGAATAATTCGGATTCCTTGTCGCGACGCAGAGTGGCGTCGCGACTCTAGTCGCGACGGGTTAGGCCGCCGCGACAGCCCATGCATTATCCATGCACGTGGGCGATGCGTCGCGACCCCCCGCACCGTCGCGTCTCTAGTCGCGACCCTGCGATCTGACGCGACAAGGACCGAGATCTCTGGCCTCCATAACCACATCCTATTTATCCTCCCATGCACTTTGACTTTGTCCAAGAGGTTTATCCCGACCCCTTGAGCACTTTTTCGGCCCTAGGGACTCTCCCAAGCTCCCCTAAGGACTCTACATCCGATTTTGATAGAGCTTTATCTCCCATTTTTAATTTCCACACTTTTTTGAGGAGATAATGTCTAATATTCTCACTCCAAGCTCTATATAAGCAAGGCCCCTCCTTATGGACGAGGAGAGGCTGGGAATCACCCCGAAGGGCTGCCAAAATTTCCTCTGAACAAGACTTAGCCACGCAGCCACTCATTCCACTCATTTCCCTTCACTTTCCACTCCTCACAACTCACTCATTTCACCATTAATGGAGCAAGGAACGTGAAGAGGGCGACTTCAGCAATCTCCTGGACCTCTTGGAACATCATTGGAGCTGCATCCACGCCAGGAAGTCGCCCTAATGGGGCTCATCATCTCTTCTCTCCCTTTTCTCTATTTCTACATGCATTTTTATGTTCTTTTTAAATAGAGCACATCTATCATCCACCCACGTTTTCCCACACCCACAGGGGTTTAAAACCACCCCAGGTGCGTCCCCACCATGATCCTCCGTCTCATTTCATCTTTGGAATAGATACTACACTTTGCATGTTCTAATAGGGTCTTTTCTTTGTGTTTTCTTTTGATTGGCAGGCAAGCAAACAAGGTCTACGAGAAGCTCTGGTACTCTGGCCGGCTGGAGGACTAGAAGAAGGTCACTACAACAAATCTCCCGCATTCAGAGAACACGACGACCTCGGGTGACGCGACATAGACGCGTCGGTTTTCACTAACGCGATACGAGAGACGCGGAGGCCATGACGACCGCGACACCAGGTCATTCTCCTGTTCTCTTCCCTTTTCCTAGTTTAAGTTAGCCATTGTCTTTTCACATCATTAGGCAACTTACCTAGGTGGCGATCACTTTCCTGTTTTCCATGCCATTATATTTGATATTCATGTCCGTGTCGAGGGGAAGCACAATCCCTGTGATTACACCTGTTGGCGATCACGGTGGGACCTTCATTGCCACCCTCGTAGATTTTGATTGATTGCTTGCCATGTTTCCTTGTTGGTGTACCGTTATAGTGTCTTGTTAGGGTTTTGTTCTTCATTCTCTGCTTTTTTTTCCGCTCGGTCCTTGTCGCGACCGATCGCGGTGTCGCGACAGGGTCGCGTCGCAGGCGGGGGACGCGTCATCAGGTTGGTGCTTCCTATTCCCTATGTCCTCTTTGTTCGATGCCCATGAGACCATGCGTCTTTCTTATAGTGCCTAGATCATGTTTGCTCGCATTTCTATTCGATAGTATCCTGTTAGGGTTCGGATTTTCCATTTAGTTTCATCTGTAAGTTTTCAGTTCCTGTCGCGGTCGGTGAAGCGGACGCGACAAGGTCGCGGTTGGGACAGGCGACGCGTTAACATGTTTGCTTTGTGTGTTATTGCTTTCATCCAGGTATCAGTTTCTGTCTGCTCCCTGATTCATGTTGTATCATTATAGTTTCTCTTGATGTTCCTTAGTTTGGTAGGATAGTCTATTTGAATTGGGTTGGTGGCTCAGTGCGTTTTCGGGCCTCTGTCCTTATCGCGGCAGCCCGCCCTGTCGCGATAGGGTCACGACGTATCTGGCCGTCGCGACTCTGCCCGAGGACTTCTATTGTCACCCTGTTTGCTTCTCATCTCCATGCTTGCATACATTTAGTCCCGTGCATACGCTGTTCATCCCATTTGGTTAGATTCCCCCTTGGTTGAGTGAGCCCTCTCACCTACGAGCACTCGTAGGCTGACTCGGGCCCGCCTTCCGAGGACCTCCGTAAGTCCCCGTGGCCGTACGCACGTTGCGGTTCGCCGGGCTGGTTGTACCCATTGTATCCTTAGTTTGAACCACCCCCGCGTGAGTGTGTACCATCCTTAGTCATATCAGAGCACTTGAGTACAGGGACCGCATGACCGAGTGACATCTCCTTAATCAATTCACTTAAAAGGTCAAGTTCGAATCTTAAGAAATTTGCGTTGTAAGCATGATAACTTGAGTGCTTTGATCCCCTTCTCCTCTCTGTCTTTCTTGTTGTGCTAGAGTTTAGGTGTGCCCCCCAAATTGGTTGGAGGGTGTATGCGTCATTGTCTAGGGAGATCGAGTCATCCCCTCCAATCCTCGTGCTGTATCATAATCCCCTCTTCGACATGGACCAATTTCGCGTCCTTGCCGACGATGCCCTACCCCTTGGTTTGCTCGAGGAAGTGGCCCAACCTTCCATGGCCACTCTCCCGGGGCATATCCAGCCTCCCTCCATTACTGGGATCCAATCCCGTCCTCCTTCTCCTCCCGGGGATGATGACCCTCACTCTCAATTCAGCCAGCTCGTTCCTCACCTCACTCCGGACCAAGTCCGAGAGTTCATAGCTGCTGCTAAGGGGAAGCAACCTTTATCTCCCCGGGGTCAAAACCCAGCCCGACCAGCGGAGTCCTCCGTCCACGTCGCTTCAGCCCCCCACCTTTCTTCGTTTGGGGCAGACCCTACGCCTCTCCGCCCTCGGGCCATTCATTTTTCAGAACCAATCTACCTCCCCCCACGAGAGGTTTGGCCTCGGTCTCCTCCCACTACATATTATACGGCCGAACCAGCTCCGCTCCCTCGCGAGAGGTCTCACTCTTTTGAGCAGCCACGCTCCCTTGTCCCTACGCATTAGATCCATTCTCCTTCCGATTTCTTGGCAGAGTGGACAAGTATGAAGAAGGAGCTTCATGACCTCCGGAGGCAAATTGATCCTCGGAAGGTAGCTGACATTGCCCTCCCGTCCTTCCAATACCTCCGGGTGCCTCCCCAGTCCGAACTCCCTGTATATCGTCGATACTCTGGGGTAGGGGACCCCTATGTTCACCTGAAGGACTTCGTCTATGAATCGGCGCCGCACAAGTATGACCGCCATCTCATGGCATATCTGTTCAGAAAATCATTAGATGGTCCGCCTTGGAATGGTTCTATTCTTTGCCTCCCGAGGAAGCCGAGGACTTCCAAATCGTCCAAGAAAGGTTTCTGCAGCAGTTTCAGGATCGGGTGGGACCCGAATACTCTTTTGTGGATTTAGTGGCCGAGAAGATGAAGCCAGAAGAAGATTTCTCCACCTATGCCGACCGGTGGCGCTCATTGGCCGCCAAGGTCCGGTGTCCAATGCCTGAGGAGGAGAAAATAAAGCTGTTGATCTCTAATGCCACACCCACCTACCGAGCCATTTTGGCCATGAACGACATCTCTACCATGCACCAATTGTATAGTCGAGCCCGTTTCATCCAAACCCAACTTAAGGACTCGCCCATACATTCCATGTTTGAGACCCCCAAGGCCCGTTATGCCAAGAAGCCGCAAGGCCCAGTCACCGAGGGGATCCAGACCAATGAACAAGTAGGTGCCGTTAGCAACCCTCAAGGCCCAGTAGGTAGGTCCCCCTATACCCAACAAGCCCAACAGCCTTGGAACAACAACAACAATAGGCAGCCACCTCCCCAAGGACAAAATCCTCCTCAAGACCAGCGCCAATACTCCCAAGTCCCTCCACCACAAAATGGCTATGCACCCAGGAAACCCAATGGGCCCAAGAGAACCCAATACCCTCCATTGCCTGAATCTCTAGCTGATGTCTTTGCAGCCCTCATGTCCCTAAACGCTTTAAGACTCCCTCCTGAGAAGGCGAATTGGAATATGGCGGCCGATCAAACAAAGTATTGCGTCTATCATCGTCATCCGGGCCACAATGTGTCTGATTGCTTCCAATTCCGGGACATGATATACGATCTCCATGAGCAGAATCAGATTGATTGGGCAGAAATGAAAAGGTTGATCCAAACTCTGAGGGACCAGCAAGGCCAGAGGCAACAGCAGCAGCAACAGAGGCGACAGCAGCCGCAGCAACAACAACAACAGCAACAGCAATACCAGCCCTTCCAGCAACAATACCAGCAACACCAGCAACAGCAGCAGCCGCAGCAGCCGGCGAATGATCTAGGCATAGTCCGTAATCCCATGCCACAACATCAACCCGCTCCGAACCCTCAACCAATTCCGCCGCCTCCTCCGCCGGCGCATGTTAACCCCGTTGTCCACCATGCACCACCAGAAGCCCAGTGGGTCTTCGATGACGATCATGAGGTAGGCCAACTCCTGGCCATTTCTCACGTCACGCCCACTATTCCCGCACCTGCATCCACCACGCCCCTTCCCTTACACCCCATGTTGCCACCATCACCTCACCATCCTATTTCCCCGTCACCTCACCCATCATCCCTCCACCAAACAACACCCCCTTCTCCCCTATGCCAGCACCTCTACTAGCCAACCCCGCTATCCTCGACACCACAGCCTCTCCACTCCACCATAACCTTGCCCTCCGGAGCGGGCGAATGTTTCATCGGATGTATCCTAACGCATCCATGCCTATGCCAGGTCAACAAACCAACAATCAGCAGCAACAAGATACAGAAGAGATTGATCCGGCACCGGGAACCCAATATGACATCTTAAAGCACCTCGATCAGACTCCCGCCAAGATCTCCATATTGGAGCTCATTAAGAGGTCACAGACTCATCAAGACGCTCTCAGAACTTTCTTGCAAAGAGTCATGGTCAGCGAGGACATGAATCCAGACAACCTGCCCTCAGTGCTCTCAATAGTAAACAGAGGACCCACCATTACCTTTTCTGATGGCGAGTTGGCTGCCCCCGAGGCCAGGAAAATGCCCCTGTGTGTGACACTCACCATAAATAAAGTGGCGGTCGATGCGGCTTTGGTGGACACAGGAGCGTCCATTAATGTATGTTCACTAAGCACTCTTAGAGCTTGCAACATATCGGAACGTCAATTGCAGCCCACGCCTACCACTATTGCTGCATATGACAATTCACGACGTGCCTGTCACGGGGTCATCACTTTGCAAGCTGAATTAGGCCCTCTCGTCATGTCTGTGGAGTTCTATGTGCTGAACATTGATCACACCTACAAAGCCATTCTAGGGCGCCTGTGGATTGAATCATTAGGGGCGGTACCCTCTACAGCGCATCAGTGCCTGAAGTTCCCTTTTCAAGGAAGGATAGTCAAGGTCAAGAGTGTGACCACAACGCATACAATCGAAGCCGTTGAGAGAGTGCTGCCATCAGTATGGCCATCCAATAAGCCCATAATCTCAGTACTTGATGTTAACTACACTTGGGCCTATACTTTCTCTTCAAATCGCCCAATTCGGTCTCCTCCTATGATGGCAGTCAGGAAGGATGTGAGCAAGAATACAAAGGGGTGGGACATCATGTTCAAACTAGGTTATCAGTCAGGAAAAGGCCTGGGTGCCCACCTCCAGGGGCAAACCAAGACTGTCGCCACACTAAGAAATTCACGAAGCGTGGCCTTGGGTATTCAGAATGGGCCGCTTTATCATCTCCTCCGCATTCAGACCAGGGATCACTCACTTGGTCCTTATACGAGCATTTTGTCAGAGGGCCCATTCAGCCCGGATATAACACCATCATGGAGACATCAAGATCGGACTATCAAACTTTAGAGGAGCAGCGACCCAACAAGAAGAAGAGGGCTGAGAAAGGCACTGAAGGTCCAGATCAAGATGATATTGTCTCATCAGTCAGTCTGTTGTTCGAAAGGTCAGAAGCTGAGGAAGAAGAACTGGAATCAGAAGACCCTGTTTCTGCGGTCAATGGATTGTTCAGTGGAGAAGACGAACCACAAGTAGCAGCATTATCAGTATCAACAACCACCACCAGGCGACAGTTGCCTGGATTTGGTGAGGAAGATCAGTCAGTTCATTTGCCCCTATTTATACGGGAGTTCTGGCCAGGGCTCTCCCGGCCTCCTACTCATTTTATTTCATCCGTGCTTGAGTTTAATGTTAGCTTCATTCCCTGCCTCTCCCCTTCATCGTTCAAATCTCACCCGACGCCATTAAGGCATTCACTCGTCCTTCACCCCGCTTCATCATTCTCTTTAATGGTTCGGTCCTGTCTTTTTCCCAAACCATTTAGTCTAATGTGATTCTTCAAAAAAAATAAAAAAAAAAATAAAAAATCAAAAAACAAAATAAAAAAAAATATGAAAAATTCAAAATAACAAAAAAGTGTACTCCTGTCTCCGATGGCGATCCCCATCACCTCCTCCTGCTCCTGCTTCCGACGGCGATCCCCGTCACCTCCTCCTGCTCCTGCTTCCGACGGCGATCCCTGTCACCTCCTCCTGCTCCTGCTTCCGACGGCGATCCCCGTCACCTCCTCCTGCTCCTGCTTCCAACGGCGATCCCCGTCACCCCCTCCTGCTCCTGCTTCCGACGGCGATCCCCGTCACCTCCCTCGCGCTCCTGATTTCGACGGCGATCCCCGTCACTTCCCTCGTGCTCCCACTCTCGACGGCGATCCCCGTCACGTCTGCTCCCCGATAGCCATCGTCGTCCTTTTCGCTCGCCTGGTGGTCAGCCATGACCATTCCAGGCAATCGGGTGAGGGGCCTTCTGCTCCCCTACACCCCGATGCTGTTGCCGGCACCCTGAGCTCGGGTGGCCTGCTCCCTCCTCCAGCTCCATCGGAGGATCTTCGCGGCCCTGCCGCACCTGTCTGTTTCCCTTCCAATAAACCTCTGGACGGTTCTCCAGAGCCTCCTGTAAATACCGAATCTAACTCAATTCAAGGGTAGTCTCTAGTGAGTCCCCGTCCCCGTCTAGGAAGAAGAAGGGTAGTGGCGTGCCCCGTAGATACCTCTTAGACTTAGTCCATAGATGTGGCGCTCTTCTAGCTGTCGAAGAGTTCGTCAAAGAAGCGGTAGTTCTGAACTTAGAGGAGATGCCGATAGAGGAAGGGCTAGACGACGGCTTTGGGATATATGAAATCGTAGCCGAAGAAGACCCATTAGATGAAAATGGTGTTGAGATAGAGGATGCTGCTGAGGCGTATGCTAGTGGTATGAGGAGATTCGACGAACCTACCTCAGCAGTCGACGAACCTACTAAGGAGGTGAATGTGGGAACGCAAGGGGACCCCAGGCTCTTGACCATAGCATCTGGTCTCCCTCCCGAAGAAGAAGAAGTGCTCATAGAGGTTTTAAGGGAGTTCAAGGATTCTTTCGCCTGGTCCTATGATGACATGCCTGGCATTGACCCCGATTTGGTGGAGCATAGGTTAATTTTGAAGCCAGGGGCAGTTGCCGTTAAACAAAAGCTAAGGAGGTTCCTCCCCCACATCGCTTTAAAGATGAAAGAGGAGATTGATAAGCTACACAAAGCCAAATTTATCCGTGTAGTCCTCTATCCTTTGTGGGTGGCCAACATCGTCCCGGTGATGAAGAAAGACGGAAGAGTGCGCATCTGCATAGATTTCCGGGATTTGAATAAGGCATGTCCTAAGGACGATTTCCCGCTACCTCATTTGGATGTTTTGATCGATAATACAGCAGGGTTCGAAACTCTATCGTTCATGGATGGCTACTCCGGCTATAATCAAATTCGTCTAGCCCCGGAGGATCAGGAGAAGACCTCCTTCACCACCCCATGGGGAACATATTGCTATGTGGTCATGCCGTTTGGACTAAAGAATGCCGGCGCCACTTATCAAAGAGCAATGTTAGCTATCTTCCACGACATGATACATATTGATGTTGAGGTTTACGTGGACGATATCGTGGTGAAGTCGAGAACCCAAAGAGAGCATTCCTCCGTACTAGCCAAAGTTTTCCGTCGCGCACAAGAGTATCAATTGAAGATGAATCCGAAGAAGTGCGTGTTTGGAGTTTCCTCGGGAAAATTATTAGGCTTCATAGTTAGTAAGCGGGGGATTCAAATAGATCCGCACAAGGCCAAGGCAATCAATGAGATGCCTCCTCCTAAGAACATATCTGAGCTTCGAGGTTTGATTGGTCGGCTGCAGTTCATAAGGAGATTCATATCTCAGCACTCTCAAAGATGTCGTCCTTTCTATGAACTGTTGAGAGGAGGAGTCAGTTTTGAATGGAATGATAAATGCCAAGAGGCCTTCGATGAGCTCAAAGTTACCTTATGAATCCACCCGTGCTTCAGGCACCTGTCCTGGGAAACCCCTAATCTTATCTAGGCTCTTCAATCCTTCCGAGCTCAAACTCACCACAATGGAGAAAACTTGTGCAGCGCTAGTTTGGGTAGTGCAGAAATTGAAGCACTACTTCCTAGCTCATAAGGTGAGTTTGATTTCTAGAATGGACCCTATTAGGTATCTCCTTGAGAAGCCAGTCCTCGCCGACAGATTGGCTCGCTGGCAAAGTTTCCTCTCTCAGTTCGATATCTCCTTTATTGTTCAGAAAGCCATAAAAGGGTATGCCATTGCTGAGCACCTTGCTCACCTTCCTCTTCCTCATAGTGATACGGTTCAAGAGGATTTCCCCGATGAAAACCTATCACTTGTCTCTCATGATCCCTTCTGGTCACTCCATTTCGATGGAGCTCTCAATTCTAGGGGACGGGGCATAGGTGCAGTCTTGCTCACCCCAGAAGGGATCACCATTCCTTTAGCTTACCAACTTCAGTTCTATGCCACCAACAACATCTCCGAGTATGAGGCTCTCTTGGCCGGTCTTAAGCTCGCCTACCTTTTAGGCGCGCGTCACCTTAAGATCATAGGAGACTCTCAGCTCGTCCTTCGGCAAGTTCTCTCTACCTATCGCACTCGTGACCCCAAGCTCAAGCCGTATCAAGATCTGGTCACGCTCCTCGCCAAGCAATTCCGCCAACTCATCTACATTCATACTCCTCGCTCTCAGAACATTCTGGCCGATGCTCTGGCATCATTAGCTTCATCTCTCTCCTTCCCTCTCAGCCGTAGCGCTGAGACTATCACCGTTCAGAGATTAGAAGCTCCCTCAACTCAGGATCCTTGGTTCTCGAACCTTAGGAGCTCCCTAGTGTTGAAGGCAGAGAAGAAAGAAGCGAAGGAGTTGTTGCTTGTTGAATTGGGGGAATTGATGGAAGAAGAAAGCCCGTGGTATCGTGAGATTGAGCAGTTTTGCAAAGACGGTACCTTCCCGGAAGAAGCCGAAGCAGAAGATAGGCGAGCTATCCGTAGAGCAGCCTTAAAGTACACCCTCGTGGGTGAAGTTCTCTACAGACGCGCTCTAAATGGAATGCTCCTCAGATGTGTGACCGATGAAGAGGCTTGGAAGATAGTAGAAGGATCTCACTCCGGCGAATGCGGAGGGCATGTGAATGGTCAGATGTTAGCCAAAAAGATCCTTAGGCAGGGCTACTACTGGCCAACCTTAGAAGAAGACTGTGCCGCCTACGTCCGTAGGTGTGTCAGATGCCAAATCCATGCCGATAAAATTCATGCTCCGTCTTCCTCTTTACATCCACTATCTTCTCCTTGGCCTTTCTCCATGTGGGCCTTTGATATCATTGGGCCTCTCGGTGATCCTAATGCTCAGATAAAACAAAAATCCTTCATCCTCACTGCTACTGAGTATTTCACCAAATGGGCCGAAGCAGAAGCGTTTGCAGAAATCAAAGGTTCGACCGTGTGCAGATTCATCATGAAGAACATCATTGCGCGGTTTGGAGTACCTGGCAGCATCGTCACCGACAATGGACCCCAGTTCATATCACAAGACCTTCAAGACCTCTGTAAGAAGTTCAATATTTCTTTGCATCATTCGTCTCCTTATTATCCGCAGGGCAACGGCCAGGCCGAAGCCACGAACAAGACGCTTTTGAAAATCTTAAAGAAAACTTGTGAGTCTAATAAATTCGCTGATTGGCCAGAAAAGCTAATTGAGGCTCTGTGGGCTTACCGCACCTCCATCCGCACACCTACGGGGCAAACCCCTTTCTCACTCACATATGGAATGGAAGCGGTATGTCCACACGAAATCCTCATCCCTTCGCTAAGAATTCAGTTGGATAAAGAACTTAATCCCGATGAACATCGGGAGGCGTTACTTACGCAACTAGAACTCTTAGACGAACGGCGTCTAGCTGCAGCCGATCACGTGCTTTCGTATCAAAATAGACTCTCAAGGTCTTTTCAAAAGAAAGTGATTGAGCGTAAATTTCAAGAAGGAGACATGGTTTTGAAGCGAGTTTTCATAAAACCTGGAGGTCCAAGGTCAAAATTGTCTGCAAACTGGGAAGGGCCGTACGTCATCAAAGAAGTGTACCCGGAAACGCGTATAGGTTAGTTAACGCCGATGGTGATGAACTCTCTCATCCATGGAATGGGTTATATCTTAAAAGATTCTACCCCTGATCGAAAGTCTTTGGATAACAACACCGATTAATAAGTAGCCATTTGCCAAGTGTCTCGCTCCTTCTCATATTGACGAAATAATATTTATGTGCAATCACGTACTCAACATGGTAAACCTAAGGTCGTTGTTCCTCCATATACAGTGCTCTCACTTAGCCCTTGCTCAGAGAAACAAGAGGTCAATTCTCTCCCTATTCGGACAAGGTCTAGGGGCAAGGGGAAGCTAACCTGTAAACCTGCAACGGTATAAACCATGTGTTTGAAGTCTCAAAAGGGACGGGCAGTTCTAAGAAAAGCATATAGCGAAAAAAAAAAATAAAGCGACAAAATGACAAAGTGAAGGGGCATGTTAAAGAGTGGCAGTACAGTTCCCCGCGGGACGCCCTTGAGCCCGGTCGCACGCATGCCCCAGACAAAAGAGAAAATATTGTGGCCCTAAAGTCCTTGGACAACAGATGAATAGCACATGTAACTTATTCGTTGCAAGTCTTACAAGTCAGCAACCCCGACCCCAAGATTAAGTCTTATCTCATTTACATTCTTCCTATCCCTCCTAAAATGACCAAAGAATCCATGCGCTTGGTCTGTGTTGGAACATTGTTGTCACAGGGACAAGAAAACTTGGCAAACCTAATATGAATATGCGTTGCACATAAATCTTACTCGCCAAAGTGAGGTAGAGGTAAGGCCCACGGTTGATCACTCAACATTAAGAGGTGTTGTTATCGAAAGATCCCCAAAATCCAAAAAAATCAAAAGATCCCCAAAATCCAAAAAAATCGAAAGATCCCCAAAATCCAAAAAATCGAAAGATCCCCAAAATCCAAAAAATCAGAAGATCCCCAAAACCAAGAAAATCAAAAATTCCAAAAATCCAAAAAATCAAAAGATCCTCAAAATCACAAAAATATATATAGTTTTTTTTTAGGGCGTGTACATATTCCTTTTCTTTAGCATGCATTATTTTCATAGTCTTTTCGCCTATTTAATAAGGCTCGGCCCCTTGACAAATTGCGGAGTTAGCTTTTATCATGTTCTGTGCAAGGGGTCGAACCTAAGAACAGATCTAACTTGTTCTTCTAAGTGTGTGCAGGAACAGGAATTTTAAAGAAAGCAGAGTATGACGTCGCGCTCAGATCTCTCTCTCTCGCTTGTTTGAATCTCGCCTCTCACTCGTGTCAATCACAAACCATTCATTCATCATAAACATTGGCATAAAATAAAACTGCACTAAGGTATGAACAAGATGTACATCGATAAAAGGGGAGGTGGCTCACAAGACTCCTCACTGACCGCCACCACTCTCCCCGGATCCCTCTCTCCTATCTGGAGGTGGCAACATCTCGCCACCCCTCTACCCTCATGAGCACTACCCTCGCCCTGCGGCGCCTCTCTCCTCCTCGTTCCTCCGCCTACTGGAGGAACCCGCTAGGTACTGCCCGACGGAGGCACCCGTCGCCCTGCTGACGCTCACGCCGCTCCGGCTCCGGCTGCGTGAACGGCCGATGTCCGTCACAATCTGCTGGAGGCTCCGCGCCAGCGTCTGCTGCGCTAGCAACTCTGCACGCAGTCGGGTGACCTCCTCCTGATCTCCGGGTGGCCTCTGTACCCGCAGCGTCGCCAGCTCCTGGGTCATCTCCGCCACTCGTGCCTCAGCTGCCTCCGCCCGGACGCGCTGCTGGTCTCTCTCGCTCTGCAGCGTCATGACGTGCTCATGGGTCAGCTCCAAGTCTCTCTCCTGCACAACAAGTGATCCATCAGCATCGTTTGGAAATGAACAACTCAAGTGTTTAAATGAACTTACCCGCTCCTCCAGATGCCTTCGAGCCTCCTCGGCTCTCAGCACAGCCCCTGCCAGTCGAGCCTCCATGAGTGATGGAGACCCCCCTGCACTCCGAGAGGAGGAAGCACCGCCTGCTCCGGCACCCCTCACTCTCTCCAGCTCACTCCGCTGCACGTAAAAGGCAGGTCAGTTTCAAAATCTTGCTTAAATTAAAGGGGCTGAAAGGTGAACACAGTACTTACCAGCTCTGTCACCTGCCTCTGGGCTGCCTCCCGATCCTGCACCGCCGACTGGAGCAAGGCTCGGAGCGATGCGATCTCACCAGTCACGTCCACCTGCAAGGAATTGCAAATCGTCAGTTTTAATCATTAAATCCCAATTCTTGAGTTGTGGGTTAGAAGGTTCTACCTGGTGTCGGGCGCTCTTGTACACCTTTCCTCCGTACTTCAAGGCGTACGCCTGGAGGTAGGCATCATCGGTGGTCGCGTCCGATCTGACCCCCTTGCCTTTCCGCTCCCAGTTTTCTACCTGCTCGCGAGCCCGCTCCCTCCAGTCTGTCGTGTCGTGAAGCCCCCGGAAGCTCCGACCCGGCCGGCGGAACCGGTCCCGGACGGGGAACTCCACGACACTCTGCCTGAGGCCCAAGGAGCGCTGGGTCAGGAATAGGTTCAGAGGTAGCACGAGGTTGAGTGCATGCAACCACACCGACCTACCGAAGTAGGGGCGGGCCTGCACCAACCAAGGCTGTCCCTCATCACCCTCCCCCAGGTATGGCTGCCAAACCACCTGCAAAAAGAGAAGTAATCAGTCATTTCAAGCAAATAATTCCAAAGAAGGGGAATTAAGGATACTTACATCCAGATAAGGGTAGCTGTCGATTGCCTCCTGGAGGTGCTCCAACTGGTCGGCCAGGTGGCGAGTGTCTCGGCGAGAGTCCCAACGGCGTGCAATGGGCACGAGGCCCGGCCGTGTGAGCTCCCCTCTCCTCAGGGCTGGGAGGTGTAGATAGGCCCAAACCTGCAAAATAAAGGCAAATTAGTTGGCAGTTCAAGCAAAACTGAAGTTTGAATCTAAGAGAGTTAGGAGAGAAAGTGTACCTGAAGGAAGGGGTAGAAACCACTCGTGGACGTCTGCCGCTCGGAGGCGCTCAAGCCGTCAAACTGGTGCGCTAAGAAGGCTGCCCCCCAAGCATACCCCCCTACCTCACCTAAGTCCGCCAGCAAGGGCAGGAAGCGGCAGTGGACTGCGTCGCCCCTCGTGGCAAACAAAAGTCTACCAAGAAAGAGGACGAGGAAGCGGCGCAAGTCCAAGTCCGCCTGCGGCCCAGGCTCACTCGCTAATTCCCTCCTACTGACTCTAGCCAACCGCTCCAGATACTCATCCTCAGTCTCCCCTGCGTTCTTCCCTGCCTCAAATAGACCTAGACTCTCCTGCAAGGCTACTCTAGGCACTAGGGAAGACCTACGCTCCACGGGAAGGTCTAAGAGCCGCTCGGCTAGGTCATGGTAGCAAGGGTAGGTATACCCGCTCACTGCCCCCCGTACACTCTGAGCCCTGTGATCCGGCTCACATCCTCTAGGCTGGGGATCATATGCCCCCAAGGGAACGCGAAGGCACTCGCCTCCGTGTCCCACCTGCTACGCAGGGCCTGGGTGAGGGCCGGGTCCACCCTCATCCTCTCAATCCTAAAACCTGCCCAAACCCCATCTCATCTACTCTCTCTCGCTGAAAGGGGGGAAGGGCCAGGAAGGCAGCTAGCACCAGTGTCCATGACACTCGAGCCCTCATTTCACCCTGCAAAAATTCATTCAAGTTCAAATTCAGGTTTTATTTGTGTGTTCGGTCAGAGTCGCGACAGCTCCTATAGCCGCGACCCTGTCGCGACGGTGCGGGCCGCCGCGACCTTATCGCGTCGCCTTCATAGGTCGCGATAAGGTCGCGACTGCCCTAGACGTCGCGACACTGTCGCGACGCCCCGCCCCGTCGCGACACCATGTCGCGACGGGTCGGGCTGACGCGTTTTCAGATTCAAACCGGCCGGAGCCTTCTTTGTTTGATCCTTGTTTTCATGGGCCTCTCGCCCTACATACGCCCTCCAGGGGCTCCGTGGATCTCTCTACTACTATCATTCAAGGTTTAGGGTCGAGGATACTTACCGACTTCATCGCTTTGGCCCGTTTCTTCCTCTCCTCTTCCACATTCATGATCGGAGTCATTTCCTCCTCTTCCACTCCCGTGACGGCCTCGGGCACCTCCTCCTCGACAGAGGGCCTCTCCACCCGTCGCGAGTATCGTCGCTCCGCGTGGCGTTTCCCCCGCGATGAGCCCTCGCCACTCTCTTTTCACCGTCCATCGCAATGTAGGTCGCTTAGATGGTGTTTCGGGCTAGCAAGGAGGTCTGGATGCAGGGGAGCTTGGGGAAGGAGTCAAAGGTTTGAAGGTTCGAGGTTCAAGGTTTTTGAAAACCGGAAAGAAGAAGGAAAGGGGGGCCGTTTGCTTTTGAATCGATCGGTTCGTGACGCGACGCAGCGCGCCGTCGCGTTCATGTCGCGTCAAGAAGGGACGTCGCGACATAGTCGCGACGCACCGCTAGGCCGCGACATAAAGGCGACGCTCCTGATCGTCGCGTCATCAACAGAGCACTTGCATTGCGCAGAAAATCCATTCTTATTCATTCATATTCAAAATCTTTACACTCCCTAATCCATCCTAAAACACCTAGCAATGCTCTTAAGTACCTTCCTAATTACCATCTGGCCACAAATCAAATCAAATAAATCGAGCATCTCCTCCTGCAGGTTGGAGCGTCTTCAAAGCTTCAACGTACTCTTTGACCGTTTCATCATCTTCCTCCACCTCTGCTAGGATCACGCTCATAGCACATCCCTCCCAATGGACGATGGCGCTGCGCATGTCACGTTCGTCCTGCGCGTCACCCCTCTTCCTCTCTTGGATAGGCGGGAAGTGTGAGAGGATTGGAACCACTGTCCGGGCCGCACCGCACTGGAGGTAGCAACGGTCCGGGTTGTAAGAAACAAGCGCCTCGTTGCCCAGCAACCTCAAGGCAAGACCGGTGCGCTGAGAGAGATGGATCATCTTGCCGTGCATGAACCGGGGACGCGCGTCGAAGTCCGCCACGGTCAGACTTCGGAGGTACCCGCGCCACGCTTGGATGCCCTTTATTTGTGCCGTCTTGCACCAAGCCCGGTGCTCATGTGGAGTGGTCCGCCCACGTATGCCAACGGATGGTTCAGCATCGTCTTGCACTCCACAGTCAAGCCCTCCTCCGCCCGAAATTGGATGTGCATCCCCATCCATAGTTCGAGGGCAATCACCGATCCGTAAAAGGCCCTCCAAGTGCTGCAGAAGACAGACCGGCATATAGATAACTCAAGACTGCTTGGCCGATGGTCAACCTTCTGAGATAGAATCGATGATGCTCAGGTTGGCGAAGGAGATGGTCCCGTCTTCAGATGGAAAGAGTATGACCCCGCAGATGCAGATGGCCGCCGCCTTGGCAATGGCGCCGTGTCTCCCGGTTTTCCGCTTGCATTGGAGACGACCCACTGTGCGATGGGGAGTAGGTGGACGTGCATGCCACTGGTCATGGAGCGTAGGTCGTTCTTCATGGAGGTCAGATTGGCCAGAATACTCCACGAGTTGATCTGCTCCACGGTGTTGTAGACGC